>OMLM01004800.1:50042-62292 GCA_900302695.1 Helostoma temminkii
ATGTGCGTGTGGATGTGTGTGTGTGTGTGTGAGAGAGAGAGAGAGAGAGAGAGAGAGAGAGACAGAGAGAGAGAGAGACAGAGAGAGACAGAGAGAGACAGACAGACAGAGAGAGAGAGAGAGAGATGGTGAATGGTTTCTCTCAGTACCTCTGCGCATCTATTCTTCCTCCGTGTAATTGTATTTGTATTAAATATTTTTCTCTTTATAGATATAGCTGAAAACAAAGGTTTTAACATTTGGTCGTTTGATTCATTTGGTTGCAGCTGACTGCTGGACAAACTTGTCCACATGCAACAGCTACAGTGCACCACAGTGTGGAGGCCACCAGGCGGCGCCACAGCTAAGACCAGCCTGATGATACTGTTAGCTTCCCATTCTTTAGATAAGGAGGCAGCCAGGGAAATTCATTTTAGACCTACTGTCAATTGTTTCTCATATCACTTATTGTTATGAAAAGGTGTGGATGTTAGGGTTAGGGTGTTCGTGATGGTTTTTCACATTCTGACCAACCACATTAAAGATGGATTGTTAAATATGGAGTAAATTGTCAAGATCGTTTTTAGATTTGCCAGAGTTATAGAGAATATTGCCACAATTGTATCTCCATTTTGTTTTTGCCTCAGATTTTGTCTTAATCACTTAAAAATACAAGCATTTCACCAGTTGAGATGCAATCTCAATGCTGAGATAACATTTAGTTTACTTAGTCTTTAAATTCTCATTCCGATCACATGAATTCAGGGTAAATTCACTAGATCTCAATTTAATTTTATTTAAATCTATAGTTTCAAAACTTATTCAACTCCCATTTCAATCAGGTGTGTTGGCAAAATGTGTGAACTTTCAGCAGTGAACAAATGAAACAAAATTCAATTTTAAGGACGACTGCAGTCTCAATTATTCCCTCCTGTGTGACAAGCGTCTTCATGCTTATAGCACAACCTTTTTACACCAGGTGTACTTGAGACAACACCCGATTTGTAAATTTGTTCTTGAATTTGAGGAACCTGTAATAGTTGTGTTGGACTATTTAAATTGTACTTGTTTGATTTGTTCATTGCAAACTGAAAGTATGTAAATTATGCCAATACACCTAATTTATGACGAGGGTTGAAAAAGTTTGATCTTCTCAAGACACAGTAAAGTCAAAACTAGAATTATAAAACAAACCAATCCTCTAGATGATAGTAGACACATATATGATGTCATATTTATGATGACATAAATGTCTCAGGACATTTCACAACAAATAATGAAACAACAACACAATAGTTAATAGACAGTAAAAGACTGTTACTTGTCAGTTATTTCAAGGTTTGACGTGATAATGATAAATGTATAAATGTAGTGGTTAAAGCCTAATGTTCAAATGAAGAAAACGCACTACACTACATGTTTTTCATTTCATAAATAAAATAACGGTTTTACAAACTTAAAAGTGGGTTTTAAAAGAAACTCTTACATAAGTACTTAGAAAAAGTTCGGAATCATAAATCCTAACTTTTATGATTTTTTTCAGGATTTAGTATCCTTAGACATCCTCTAAGGTCCCTTCACGCTGCGACTGTGAGGTTAACGTTGGTAGAGAAGAAGCTGCGTATTTCACCGCTGATCTTTAAAACATACGCACCGGACTCACTCCATCAATGAGATGCGGCCATCTTGGACCGTAGTTACATACAGATCTGTGACGTCGATACGTGCACGTTTTGCGACTTGCACGTCAAACCGCCCTGAGCCAGCCTCAGAACACAAACATGTTTACCTGCTGGTTATTCTCAATGGAGTACCCGAGTAGGATACCGCACGGAAGAGTGGCTTAACGCCACCTCTTAAATGAAACGTTAGACAGCAACTTGACATTTATTTAGCTGCAATGGATGAAAACGTCTGCATTTCACGACGACGCTGGCAGTCGAAGTAGAGGTTAGTAACGTCAAGGTTAGCTAGCTTGTTATTTCAAGCTAACATTAGCCTTAGCTAGCTACCCAGGTAAACTGCAGTCAGATGATGGCAGTTAAAAGATAATATATTTCCGAAACGTTTGACTCGATGCGTTTCATAAATTAATTTTAAATCAAGTGTTCTTTCTGAAGCTGGGCTTATGATCCAATAAAAAATATTTGAATTAAATTTAGCAAGGTAATATAGAAGAAAAAGAATATAATGTTCAGCACTGAATTTCATCCACTAGCTTCCTTGAGTTGTGACAAGGCATCTGCAGGTTAAAGCACTGAAATCCTCCGTCTATCGTCCCAAAGGGCTTGCAACAAGAAAAACAGTAATAGCTTGTAAAGCGACGTCTTTCCCAGTACTGCAATAATTACATTATAGGAATTGTCTCTGTATACTGCTGAAAAGTACTTACAGTAAAGTGAAATAAATGTCAATAAATGCATGCACTAAACATGAACCTCTCACTAAATGCAGGGTTGTAACTGATGCTTTTCAGTAGCTTTACAGTTGTTAAATATAAAGTATGAGATTGTATTTCTGTATAATAGTCTGATAGAGTTGCAGACTTAAGTGAAATATTAACATAATTAAATGTGATGGTAGTTAATGTGTGCTTGTGTCTTAGTATTTATGGAATGTAGTTTAAGTATATTCAACAAAAGATGATTATGAAGATGAATAACAGTAAATTGTGCGTCTTCTCATTTTAGCATGCACAATTGACTACATGTTTGTGTTGGACATTAAAGTAGAAACTTGGAAGGCACTCTTGTTTTTGCAAAGCAGCTTATTGACCAGACAAACCCTTAGCGTATAACGGCTATAACGGTCACACTAAGTCCTCAGGTATTCATGGAGGAACTTCTGTAGAGTTACCTTCATTAGTTTTTTCCATTTAAGTACTGGCTGATGAAATGTTTATTCCTTTGCTACTACCCAGTCTATCATGCAGGAGTGTGCCAGGAGGCAAGGCTCCTTCTGGCTGTGTGTTGAGATTGTAGACCTGCAAATTATAGATAAGATATCGTCATGTTTCAACGACCTCATTATAGCATCTCCACCCAGCTCACATTATTGATGGACGTCTGCTCTGAATCAAACCAATAGTTCCATACTTCAGTTTAATTTACAATGTTTTAAAACTGAGTAAAACCCTAAATTTGCACAGTAAAGAAGCATTTTTTGGCTTTTTTGCTTAAAAATTTTACTCAAATAGTTCATCAAACAATGTAACTAAATGCTGATTAATTTTCTATTGATTAATTGATCAATTGCAAAATTGTTGGTTATCTGACCAAATCATAATAATTGCTCTGTGCCTGTGATTGACAACAGCATAAAGTTGCAGTTGTTATTAGTATTATAATAATTTTTTTGCCTATGCCATTGTTGGAAAGCATTTTTTTAAACCTGATTTGTGTTTCCATGATACAAATTTGGAGTTTGTCAACAACAGGTGTCACACACTCATTATTCTGACATAACAGGACACTGACTCAACAGTGTTAGGTTGCTGATCCTTTGGTTGTTTTACATAACAAGGAGACATAGACACCCGACTGCTGTAACAGGACTTAATTAAAGTGACAGACAGAATCGGAAAAGGCCTCTGTTAACTTTGGTTGAAATACAGTGTTCACAATGTGATGTGGTATTTCTCTTTGTTTGACAGGTGTACAGAATGGGTGAGCGGGCCGTCAGCGTCCCCGTGGCTGCGATCTCTCCAGTGCAGCAGATGCTGGCCTCTGGCACTGGAGCCCTCCTCACATCTGTATTTGGTGAGATAACAGAAGTGAAGCTTAGAAGCTACTTATGTCTCCAAAAGTTTGCCACATTGCCTTGTCATTTACACAAGCTAACAGTTATTTTCATTGTTAATTGCTTTGTGTAGCAAATTTTAGACGGTAGTGAAAGATGGCACATTTTTGTTCTGATGTCACCTGCTTGGTTTATTGTTATCAAAGTTTTTATTAATAATTTAATCACTCAGTTCATTTGTTTTCAGTCACACCGCTGGACGTTGTGAAGATCCGGCTGCAGGCTCAGCAGACACCATTCCATCAAGGTACAGCATGCATCTTCTTTGGTTTTAGATCACACATTAGCTTAAATAATGAAACACGTCTTTGCTTTTAATAGTTGCTTATGAAGGTCATTTTTGTCTCAGTGCTTTTCTAACTTCACAACAGTTGTCCCTTGTGCTTTTTGCATTGTCTTTAAACCAGCGTTTTTATGCTATGTCTCTATGTTTTATATGTCCGGCCTTTTGCTTTGTCTCACAGCTTTAGCCTGTGAAACTCCTCCATGGGGTGGCGTCACTCGCCCTTCCAAGTGTGAGTATCTGATCCACCATTACTGCATGCACATAGTTGGCTGCAGATGAAAGATACAGCTTCCTGTGAATGGCCTTCACTAACATGCATGTCTTGCCAGTAAAAAAACCTTTGCAAACACACTTCTGTGCATCTAAATGTGCATATTTTTGTTTTACATGTGACATGCTCCTGAAAATGTAACATATAGTCCTGGAAGATTTTCTCTGCTCATGATCCAGTTTTTTGGACATATTATATTTTTGTTTGATGTAACATTGTTACAGGGTAAATTCTGTAAAGAGTGCAGGTTGTGAAATTATTCTTTTTTTAGAGTTTCTCTGAACATTTTCTCAATAGTTTATCTTTCAACCCTGTGGTTATCTTCTGACTGGCTCTGCGGTCATTACCATCACATGTGTTTTAAATCACTTTTGTCTGCTCTGTTTACCCAGCGGTAGTCAACCTTTGGGTTTTTCAGTGGCTGTGTTTTAGATAGCAAGGCTTTATTATACCGATATATTATTTTTGTTTTTTTAAAATAAAAGCTGAGCAAACTGAAAAAATCATAAAATCATAAAAACACACAGTCTGCAGTTTATTAGGTACACATAGTTAAAAATTATTCAACCTAGTAAATCCCCACTTAAATACTTCATAGTCCTGACATTAAGACTTAGGTTTTAAGTTTAAAAAGAATAAAAACATAAAAAACACCTTACAAACAATTATTTGTCCTCTGTCCTCATTTCTACTGCTGATGTGAATTGGTGTATTTCTCTTGACTCTTGAGACGTGTATGATTTACACACAGTCCACCAAAACTTCAGGCTCAGACATAATTCATAGTGATTAGTGATTACCAAGCAGGTTCATTAAGAGTAACCTGACAGTGGATGAGGATCGGCATTATGCTTGTTTGTTGTGTTTCGATAAACTACCTTTCTTAACTTTTACTCAGTTTTATCACATGTACAATAACAACTACAATAACCAACTAAACTCTCACCTGAGCTTCATCTGTTTTCCTGCCTGTTGTCTGCTGTGTGTGGAGGAGCTGAGCACCTTCAGTCACAGAGACATGAACGCAGAGAATAGAGCCTACATTAGAAACACCAGAACTGTATTTTCAGGTGTTAACAAGTGAAAGGCTCCCAATGGAGGCTGACAGACATATTTTATTTATTATGACCAGCATGAGCACAGACATTCGCTGATGCAGATTAAATGACAGTAGCAAAGATTGTCCCAAATAATCGACAAACTGATTAATCCTTTCACCACTATAACCTATGTTAGAAAACTGGAATATTTCTTCATCCTAATCGTACCATAAATGATAATAAAGGCATCTATATATTTCACCACATAATTTAGTTGTATTTTAATTAATTGCTTTGCTCATATCTTTAACTGCTGCTTGTCGTGTCTCTCACAGGGAAGTGTTTCCTGTATTGTAATGGACTGATGGATCACATCTATGTTTGTCAGAACAGAACTAGTTGCACCAGCTGGTACAAAACACCAATGCATTTCAGTGGGACTCTAGTAAGTACTGATGTAGTGGCCTGAAAACATGAGCAGCTTTGCTTTAATCACAAGTTTTTTTCCCCAGAAGACATTTAAATATTTCATATTTGTTTGTTTGTGCCACAGGATGCTTTTGTGAAGATCACACGTTATGAAGGATTCAGGTCTCTGTGGAGTGGGCTACCACCAACACTGTGAGTGTCAAAACTAATCAAGGAAATTAATAAAGGAGCGTGACACCCCTGTATAAATTTAACTGCCGAACCTTCACCATGACCTAGTATACATGTAGACTGAGTAGACCTGATTTTTGGGGACAATTGCGTATATGGTGACGGCTAGTGGTTGACCGATTGGTCTACTGAACTGACTAACATGACCAAACATAACAACAGCTTTGTTGTAAAGGCTAAAAATCAGTGCATCATTTATTAGAATAATTGTTTGTGTGATTGATAAAACATAGTTGATGCTAATTAGCTACCCAAAGGCAACAAAGGCTAACATTAAAGTCCGACTTTCAGTTGTAACAACAATCAAAACATACTGAACGTAATTGCTGTACATAGTCACCACAATGTGGATATGTAGTGGACCTGAAGTGTAGGCTCATAAGTCAGGAGCACTGTTTAGAAAGACATTGTAATGCTTGTTGCTGTGGTTAGCGTTAATGTTGCTGTAAAAGTGGGAATAAATGCACCCATATATAATAATAATGTGGTCCTAGTTTCCAAGTTGAACCAGAAATAGCACCAAGTTTGACAAAGGGTAACAAAGTGGATGGAAGGCAGGAGAAGAGAGGAAGCCCAGATGACTTCTTACTGTACGCGTGATTAAAAAGATGTAAAAAGCCAATGAAAATTGTTTATCAAAATACCTATTAACAAGCAAATTCTCATAACAACAAATATTCTACCTGCCTCTGAAATTCTGGGAGTTTTACGCATTTTACTAGCGTCTGCTTTACTCCCGCAAACTGTATAAATGTCCTGCATACCAGGTACTTCCTCTCTTCTTGACATAAGTACATAGGAGCGCACCATATAGCATTCCTCACAGCAGCAGAGCTGGTGATGTGTATATGCACATTGAAATACTAACTTATTAACTGATGCAAAAAAAAAACATATTAGAGCAGAGTTCTCACCTTCTGACTGTTTCTACAAAAACCTTTTAGAAGTAGAATTCATGGCAGAGCTACTGTAATGGACTCCAATTCAGTGTACAGCACTTAATAAAGTGGTCAGTGAGTGTATATACAGTCAGTCACTAAAGATAATCTTTTTTTTGACCTCTTACACAATTACATTCAATTTGAAATGAACACTTAGTGTTCAGTTATTTAATACTAAACTAAGAAAAAAACTGGTGTCTATCCTGTGTTGATTTGCTTCTGTGTGTATGTGTAGGGTTATGGCCGTACCTGCCACTATCATCTACTTCACTTGCTATGACCAGCTGCGGGACTTTCTGAGATATGGTCTGGGTTTTCAGGGTAGCCACATTCCCCTTGTGGCTGGAGGTCTGGCCAGATGTAAGTCCATTGAAAGTACACATAAAAATCCTAACTCAAATGTGGTAATTGGTTTTTGACTTTCAACATGTGTATTTTGCATTTTAGTGGGAGCTGTGACAGTGATTAGCCCTCTAGAGCTAGTCAGGACTAAGATGCAGTCCCGTCGGCTGTCGTACAGTGAGCTGCGAGTGTGTATCCGCTCTGCTGTGGCCCAGGACGGTCTGCTGTCCCTCTGGAGGGGCTGGGGACCCACTGTTCTCAGGGATGTACCCTTTTCTGGTAAGGCAGCATAATGAAGTTTCTGCTTGAAGTTTATCAGAATTTACCAGAGAAATTAAAAATGGTGGTCACAGGAATGACTATAATGTGGACCAAAGGAATAAATAGCAAAAATAACTGTCCCTCTTTCTGTCCACTTGCAGCTTTGTACTGGTTTAACTATGAACTGGTGAAGGCTCAGCTGTGTGAACACTCTCGAATGCCTCAGGCCGACTTCTCCGTCAGCTTTACTGCAGGAGCCATCTCTGGAGCTGTGAGTCCTTATCATAAATGTTAACACGCACCTGCTGGCTCATGTAGCATATAAGCATGGGTTATTATTTTTCATTAACATGGGACCAGCTCAGACATCTTGATAAGATTACATGAAAGACGTAGTGGGACTTTAAGTTGACTTTAACCCAAACTGAGAATGAAGAATTTAAAATGTTGATGTTTGCTTTGGATCGCTGTTCACACGTAAACCTCAAAATGCCTTTGTAACACTCACACAAGTGTCTGATAACACAGTTTGACAATGAGGGCACTATCAGAGAACCAGGCCAGTGTTTGACCCACATTCACAGTGTCATGTTTCACAAGCATTAATTACATATGTGTTTGTGATACAAACTGTTATCCTTCCTGCACATGTAAAATCTCAGTCTGCACCTGTTAGTGTACTGTCCAGTATATGCTGTTAATATCTGTCATGGTGTTTAGATCGCTGCAATCCTGACGCTGCCTTTTGATGTGGTCAAAACGCGGAGACAGATCCAACTGGGAGAAATGGATTCTCTGGGAGGTGTGTTTCTGCTCTTGCATGGTGTTTTAAACAGTTGTATAACTTTTGGGGCAGGCAAAATCAATTAATATGCAAGTCACAGTTCTCATCGGTTTATTTTATCAAGACACGACAGGGATATAACGATTCCAAGTTAATGTTGTTAAATAAAGTTGCATACTCTTTCTTTATTTCTTTATTTTTTACTAAATCAAGAATTGTTTTGAACTGAGAATCAGTATTTAATTCAGTCTTAAGACTGACAAAGGAGTGTGAAATGTATTTACTTTATATAAATGTGGCATAATCACAATACTAACTTATTTTCATTCTTTCTAGTTTCCTTAAAGAGAACTACATCTACCTGGAACATAATGAAGGAAATATGGGCTGAGCTGGGCTACAGGGGGCTTTTTGCAGGTACCGACTTACTTTATGATGTTGTATGTTAATTGCAACTACAATATGAAAACAAATGACAACAGCAAATATATATGTGGGTTTTATCTCCAGGTTTTATGCCCAGGGTGATCAAAGTGGCCCCAGCATGTGCTGTTATGATAAGCACCTACGAGTTTGGAAAAGCTTTCTTCCAAAAGATGAACCTCGACCAAGAGCGACTGGCATCATGAAGGCTGCGCGTGTGCTTCTCATTTGCAGAAGCACATACAGACGTTATTATCAGTACAGTCAGGACAGTGAGTCTTCGCAGACAGACGCTTGAGAAACAGACGGGCCTGATTTGGACTTTGTATGAACATTTCAGGGAGCTGCTCCCTGCAAGTCTGTTTTCTTAACTGTGATAAGACTTGAGTAACTGAGTCCTTGAGCAGCAATCCTGGATATTGATGACCTCTTATTTTATGTGTGTAGATGAAACTTTTGCAAGTATCTAAAAGAGGTAAAGGATACGGAACTTGAACCACTTTACGCTGATACTGAGAGTCACAGGTACAGCACCATTGCAGTTCATTGCTGTCTATGATGAAGACGCTGAAACAGTTCTTTCTATTGACAAGGCTGTCGCTGGTGTCTGAACAGATGTTAAAACAACACAGTTATTGATCTGTGCAAGACTGTGCTATAATGTTAAATGCTTGATGGGAAGACTCAAATCTTTCTAAGGACTGCAGTTGCATGAGTCAGGAAAATGTTCTCTTTCATGCTTGAGATGAACTGCGTGGTGTATACAGCCCCACTCATTGCAGAGCTAGTTAATAAGCTGGTCCATGCTGTGTTGCTGTACAGAAAAGCTTCACACTGATCTGTTTTATATGCTGGTTAGATCTGTCCAATTGTTGCACTTTACATTTGCAACACAAGAGCTGTGAAATTGAAATCTGGGGGAAAAAATCTGCAGGTTTCTGTGTTTGTTAAATGTAGAGTAAAGCCACAAAAACAAACAGTCTGATGGCAAAAATAAACCTTTGTTTTATTGGTGCATGAACTTGTATTTTAGAGTATCCATGCACTCAGTTTGTAATATATTACATTTAGCTTAAAGGTAATATAGGCTAATGCAGCAGCCTTGCAATAAACCGTACCTTCAGATAAGAAAAGTTTCTACTTAAACAGTTTTAGAAAAATGTTGATTCTACTATATGATTATTTTGGAACATATAGTTTGTGTTTCAGATGAAGAGCTATATGTATTATTTTCTGCATGTTCGTATAAATGGCATCTTTAAAACAAACACCTGTGTAAACTAGAGCAGTTCAACAGCACCAAAAACAACATCCTCTAAATCGATCATGGAGTTGAATCAACATGTCTCTAAAAAAAAAAAAACTGAACATCAGCTCCATAAAGGTGGAGACAGATTTTCAGCTGGTAACTGAGTGTACATGGCAAAAATTCATGCACATTTGAGAAACATGTTTTGTGAAAACTGCTTAAGTCAGACTTCCTTCAATTTTGTTTTTAGCATAAGCAAACACACACAAACTCATTAGGTGGCATAGTGGCAATGAAATACATTTAGATTTCTTGGCACAATGCACAGCATGAATACTGGTTACAACACTGGACCTGAAGTTACAATATTGCTGTCTTAACCTCAAACTTGTAAATGTTGTGTTTTGTTCTTTTTTTCATGAATGAAACAATAGTACATTTTAAGAAAGTCTTTTTTTTCTAATGAGTTTTTAAAAACAATTATTGTTAAGTTTATATAAGCTTTTTCAAAAGCAGACTTCATGAAATCTTCACTGTTAAAACAGGAGTGAAATAAAAGCAGAAGACAATAACCTATGCATGTCTAACAGGGTCTTGAGCTGAGATGTATATGTACATCAGTTATGATTCCGAAAAGGTATTTGATGTAAGATGTGAATGGTAAGATAAGAAAATACACAGCAAAACCAATTTTGTTGGCCACATTCTTATTCAAATTCAGTTTCACATTGTGGACAATACAGTTATTTTCTGCGTTAAATCAGTTTATTCTGTCCACTGAAGCACATGTTCAGATGAATTACCAACTATTAATTACTATTAACTATTAATTATAACTATAAAAATTACTGGGATTATTCTGATTTTCTTGCATTTGCATGAGGACTTTTGGTAAATTCGGTTAGAGACACACATTACCAGTGATACAGTATTGTTTTATTGTAGCATGCTATTAGCTACCATTAGCTAACACAGGCCTTATCCAGGAGAGAGACCTGAAATCTACCAAAAATCTTCCAGAAGATCTGAAATCCACCAGGAGCTGAGGAGGTGGAGCTGAAGAACTGAGGAGAAGTGCTGAGAAAACTAGCTGGGACAATGTCTCTCCAGTAAAATGGAGTCATCTGCACGAATCAAAGAACACAATAGGACGTGCCTGAAGACCCTCAGTCCAGGCAAACAAGACCCAGCTGCTATTGGACTTCATGTTCTCCACCATCCAGCAAACACCTGAATAATTGCAGACTCACCTGCTTGATTCTCAGTTTAGTCACTTCAGTGCAGTTGTTAATGAACTCACAAAATGTATCTGCTGTGTCTCCCCTCCTGGATTCTGTATCGTTATTGCTATAGTGCTTTTGAGCTGTTCTAGTTCTATTCTAATCTAGATTTATTCTGCTGTGTTGTGTTTAACTTTTGATTTTATATCTGCTCTGTGATGTAAATTTGCTTCTCTAACAACAAGCCCTGGGTCACCAAGGACATCAAGGCCATCTTAAATCAGAAAAAGAGGGCATTCAGGTCTGGTGACAGGGAGGCAGCGAAGGAGGTTCAGAGACTGTTGTCTGTCAGGATCGGGGAGGGGAAGGAGGCTTATAGGAAGAAGTTAGAGCAAAGCGTCACCAGAACAACACCAGGGAGGTGTTGAGGGGCATGAGAACCATCACTGGTTACAAGACCAGCAACCAGGGGATTGAGGGGACTGTGGATCGGGCCAATGAGTTAAATCATTTTTTCAACAGATTTCAGGCAGAGCCACTGATCCACCTCCCAAACAGCCTCACTGGAACCTCCCCAATCACCCCTCACACAACATGGCCACAAATTCGGTACTGACTTTCTCAGCAGAGCAGGTGAGGAAAGAGCTGAACAGGCTCCACACCACAAAGGCTGCAGGGCCAGATGGAGTCAACCCAAAGATGCTGAAGGTCTGTGCCCCTCAGCTGTGTGGTGTACTACAACACATCTTCAACCTGAGCCTGCATCTGCACAGGGTGCCGCAGGAGTGGAAAAAATCATGTCTGGTGCCACTGCAGAAGAGGTCACGACCCAGTGTCCTTAATGACTACAGACCAGTGGCCTTAACATCTCACATCATGAAGGTTTTCGAGAGACTGGTTCTGGAGTCCCTAAGACCTGTGGTCAGACCCTCACTGGACCCCCTCCAGTTTGCATATCAGCATCAAGTTGGAGTGGATGATGCCCTCATCCACCTG
>OMLM01004802.1:11352-22354 GCA_900302695.1 Helostoma temminkii
TCAAAGTAGTCATATCACATTTATACTTACAAACATGTCATGATCACATTGTCATTGATTCCTGATGAAGTGGTCAAAACAAACTAAACATATTTGAGCTCTAAATGTTGTATAATAATAATAATAATAATAATAATAATAATAATAATAATAATAATAATAATAATAAGTAATTAGGCTTAAACCAGATATTTATTAATTTAACATTGAACCAAACTGTGAGGATGTAACTTCTAAACAAATGACTTGAGATCTTTCAACTATAAAAAGTACAGTTGCAGCTGTTGGAGCCTGTCTACAAACTTTCATTTTCAATAGTAATGACTGTGCTCTTTGTTAACAGTCAGCTGTCATTAAAAATCCCTTAAAAACTACAAGGTTACTTTATTCATCTTCAAACAGCTGATTTTGGATGACAGACATTTTAATTTAAGTCTTATGACAGCACATTCTTACATCTGAGTGACTCTCTGCCAAGATATTTACTTCAGCAAAAAGATGAAATGAGAGTAAGTTGATGACAATGAATCTCCAAGTGAGATTATAATGTTTTTCCCCATTTTACTCTTCATTGCTAAGGAAGGCACTGACCACTCTTCTTTTTGTGTCTGCGTGGAGAAAAAAAAATGCTAAGTAAGAAAGTGTCTGTTTGGAAACAGGCTATAGGTTATGTGGCTACAAGTGTTGGTGATATATTTACTGGTATTATATTTGTTGTGAACACAAATAAATGTGTGCGTTATAGATTCCTTTTTTAAATTAACACCAGGTTTACTGATCGCGCATTTAAGCCGGACCAGTCTGGTTTCCATCGCCTGTGCAGTGAAAATACCAGTACGAAGTGGGACATTAGTGGTGACTGCGATAGAGCAGAGTGGAAGTCACTTCTGACACATCACCTCATGAAAAACACATGTAGCTTAATAAATGTTTGGCTGTTATTCTGGGTTACATTGAAATATGTAAAGCTAACTCCACTAGCACGAAGAGTTTTAAGACCTAATCAACATACTGTTAACGTTAGCAAATGGCTAATGCTAACAAGCTAACGCCTTAACTTTCGGAAAATGTGGCGTTAAATGTTTAGGGGGAATTAAGAAAGTAAAGTGGGATTAGCAGCTAAACACTTAAAAACAAGCCAGTTTACAACAAGACAAAATACAGAACCAGCTGTACCGGACTGGATGGTATTAGACCGTCGAAAACAGCTTCGTCCAAGGTTTAAATCCCACTGCAGTCCGCTGGAGCAGCCTTATCCGATTAGCTTCAGCTAGTTAGCGTTAGCTGCTAGCTAGGCCTGCATTGTTTCCTCAGTCGATGGAGAGCTAGGCAGCTGGAGACGGCGTCAAAATGCCGAGTTTTCCAAAGAACAACAAAACAACCTCATTGCATTGTTAAATTAAATAACATATTCCCAAATGATGTACAATCTATGATTAAAACATTATCACTTCTGTTCTAAAACCGTCTGCCTTGAAGCAGAAAAATCCACTTTTCACCGGAACCAACCACGTCCTTATATCAGCTGCGATTTCCACGACATTTCCGGTTATTACCGTAATTACGGTAGATTTAACAGTTAAAGCAAACACACACTAGCGCATTGTCCTATTCCGAGCAAGATTAAGAAGAAATTAGGATTGTGTGGGCATAAGATATTACTCACACGCATATAGAGATGTATCCGCGGTCGTGTGATTTGGTTGAGTCATATTTGGAGTTGTTTTTTACATCACTGAAATTGGTAAACGAAGTTTTACGGTAATAAGGAATTGACGCGTCCTGAGTAAAGCCTTCCAGTAATTTTCCGGTAGGCACAATATGTTCCACAAATGTAATGTGACTGAACCCGAAACCTTGGTTTTAGTAGTGTTTTATTGAAAAAATACCATAGACAACAGATCACTATATTTAAATAAAGAAATACATATAGTCAGACTCTACAATGAACACTGTTGATACTCACATTACACCTGTGCAATATCTCTATAGTCAATATGCAATATTTGAATGTGCAATAATCATTATACCAACTTGGTTTTACAATGTACATTTTCAGCACTGCTATCCAGTAATATCCATTTACTGTACATACTCACACTGCTTTAACCATATACTGTACTTATGTGTATATATTTTATTTATTACTGTACTATTTGGTTTACGTTGTCAGGTTTTTTAGTTTATTTGTCAGGTTTTTGTAGTTTATTTATCTGTCGTACTGTCGTTCTGACATTCTAGTGTACTTAAGCTGTTGTAAAAATGCAATTTCCCCATTGTGGGTCTAATAAAGGTTTTCTTATCTTATTTTATCTTATATTATTGTTCTAATCTATATTTCTATTGTTCTAATTTACTCTTTAATTTAGCATTGCCGTTCATTTTACTTGCTTTCATGTTGCTGTAAAAAGTGAATTTCCCCATTCACTTGTTACAGCGACATCAAAACGATATCTTATCTTCAACTCATATTGAGAGTCCCTAGTAGGAAATCCTAGACCTAAAATAGTCAGAACTCACACCATTTTTTTTCACGGAGTCTCTCACCCACTTTCCTCCTCTTTCCTCTGCAGATCAGTCAGTTTTCAGGGCAGAATTATTTCAGAAATAATTATCAGGCAAGAAAAAATAAGTTAAAGTGCAAATTTTCTTTTTATTCTGATTTCATTTTACAGCATAAATTATGTAAAGCATTCAGAAGACATTTTCCACATATAAGGGCAATATTCAAAACACTTTGCATGGCCTCAGCAACAAAATATTCTTTTAGAAACATCAACAATTTAGTGATGCTTGTGCATGCATGTTTGTAAAACAAAATAAGTAAAAACTAGGCTACAAAAAAGAGGAATGAAAGACTGAGATAGACATGGAGAACACAACAGCAGGCAAGGTGGGAATACAGCAGGAAATGAGAGAGAAGGAGGAGACAGGGTGAAAGGCAAGGAAGGCAAGGAGGATGTATAGCCATAGAGTATCTATAAGGGTCTACCATTCTAGCATGCAATGTGGTGTTGGCCACGCCCTCTCAAAACAAGGCCTGAAAGGTTATACCATTCATTTCTAGGCGGACTTAAGAGAACAAGGCCATATCTGCACATGTCTACCTGCTGTCTACTATGGCAATATTTCTTTATTATTATTTTTTCATTACATACTCTTTTTACAGTCACCATCCTCTCCAAAAACATGAACATACTGTCAGATTTTCTGCAATCTGTGTGTTAATTGTCGTGTGTGTATATGTCGATAAGCGCAAGCATGTGGATGTTTAGTGTGTGTGTGTTTAGGCTTGTGTGTGCACAATATATAAATGAGTCCAAAGCAGTGTTTTTCAGTGGTGCTGATGTGAGAGGAGGGGCAGTTTAAGAGGAGGTTTGTAATACTGTAGCATGAAAGCTTCTGACAGCGCTGTCCTAACTCTGGCTGTCTCTCGATGTGATGAAAATTCAGACAACATGAGAAACACACATAATTTAGATTTTGTGTAACGCTTTCAATTTGCTATCTCGTTCCACATTTCTTTTTAAACTAAGAAAATCGGAGTGATACATAGTTGTAATCCTGTTTTTGCATGTTTTAATAATTGCCTTAAGATGATTTTTGTGTGTTTAAGACCAAGAGTATAAATAGAAATTCACTTATTACTTGCTCTGAATTTAGTTTATATCCAAGCAAAATCCTATAAAATAAGGGATTTGGAGATTCTTTCTCGTAGAAAAAGTGATGCAAGACACAGCATGGAGGCAAACACCTCACGTTTGCTGCTTCACAAAATGAAACTGGTTCACCACAAAGACTTTGTCAGTCAAGACCATGATTTAGTGAATGAACAACTGGAGTACTGCTAAACATACACATATATGTACACATACATATGCATACACAAATGTACACAGTCTGTGGTACAACTCTGTGTCAACGTTCATTACACTCCACATACCATCTCCCTGTTCTTCAACCCTGAGTAAAATCTAAGGGAGAGATTTAATTGTTCCCAAAGACATAAGCACAAAGAGAAAGAGTGTGGCTTTTTTGTGTGTCTGAGTGTGTACATTTGCATTTGACTGTATGTATTTACATTTGTGTATGTGCTAGACTGTGAGGGTGTTAGTGAGAGAGAGACACAAAGAAAGAAAAGTGTGCATGAGAGTTATTTTATCCTCTAGAAAACTACTGGGTTATGCTTTCATTTAAATGCAGCAAGAACATTTTTGAGGAAAGACAGACAAAATGAGTCCATGCAAGGACACACATGTTCCTCCCAACAGAGACACTGGGACATTGAATAGACTTGTGACAGTGCCTTTCATTAGTGGAGGCAGAATTCTATGGTTTCCTTCCTCTAATACTGTAAAATGCACACACAAGTGGGGCATAACGTGGTACTGTATATACTGGTTTGTCTCATAAAACAACACATAGCATCAATCAGGCCATGAGCATTCATTCATATCACCGACAAATTAGAGCTTCAAACTTAGAGTCAGATCAAGTTTAACATTGTACGTTCATTTTAAACACACAATTTAGGAAAATAAACAGTTAAGTGGCATCATTTTGGAGGACATACAATAGTTATTTCCTGATATTAGCTTGCACTTTTCTATTATTGAGCAGGCACTTTCTAAACAGAGCTTTCTAGAAGTACATGTCGTATAATAATGGCAGTGACAATGAGGAGAAAAGAAAACTTAACCAAATGATATGTAAAAAATTGGGGAGGACACATTCTGTTTGAAGATGGAAAGCTTTGACTGGAGGCCAGGCTGGATCTGCTGGGTGTGATTAATGGTCTTCATAAAAGCCAGTATGTTGCTGAAGCACAACCACATTGGAAAGTAGCACCCTCTTCCATTTTTGGGTCATCAGTCATTGCATTCACATTAAAATGGTCACCTTCATCACCATTAGTATCACTTTCCACACTTGCATCATCACCATCATCATCTGTATGTACGTCTGCCTCAGACAAACTTCGGAACGTGTATGAGGTCTACGGATGAGCTAGATCTACATCTCTTCTACTGTTTTTTGTCTGCATGTGTTGAGTCTGTGGATCTTACTGATATCTTTTGGCTGTTGGTTTCCCCAACATAACATACTGTTAGGCAAAATAGCATTCATAATAATTGGCACTACTGGCAAAAAGGGTTTAATTTTTGCTAGCCAAGAAACAAAAGCACAAAGTGTAAATGTTTTGTCTGAAAGATCATGTTTCAGCTAACTTTGTTTCCCACTTATAATTCTAACATTAGATTTTTCAATTGCATGCTTTAACAAAATGTTCTTTTCAGTAACACTTATACTGGATACTCTTAAAGTGAAGCAGTTAAAATCCTCTCGAAGTCCATAGCCACTAACATGTTCTTTTTGCTGTTTCTCATGCACATTACTCCATTTGTATTATCTACATTATTTACAAGCAATACAGCCATCCTGTATACCCAGGTCTCTGTCTTAAGTTCTTATTATGGGAGTAAAATAATTTATAATCTTAAATACAGTCCTCTTATGAAAAAGTTTCAGGGTCCTCGTATCCCCTTACCTCATCAGTTTATATACAGGAATATGCAATAGTCCAAAATATGGATTTAATTGCCCGGATGGGCTAATATGGGGACCAGTGCCCTGTAGAGGGGCAGGTATAGGACCCATGTCCTGTACAGAGCGAGCATAGAGACCTCTCAGAGTCAAGAAGAAGTCAAGGCAATGGTATGTGACTCTCTCCTCAAAACCACAGTTAGGATTTAGAGGTTCACGCAAAGAACAAACTAACAGAGACATTTAACCACTGGAACATGTCATTTTTTTACCACACAAGGGGGAGAAATTTTGTCTCAAGCTTTACCACTCTTGAGCCAATCAAATAAATAATTAGACCCTTAAATAAATAAAGTTTAAAAAAAGCACCCAAAATAAGTCATTTGTCCTTACACAATTCACATTACACAGGGCAAGGATAAGTTGATGAAGACGTAAGTGAGACACAACTACACATAAAATACAAAAGAAACAACACTAAAGCAGTTTGGCAAGCATGCAGGAGCTCGTAGCTCAATCACATGCATTGAATTGAACAAACACGGACACACCACATCAGGCGAGCAAAGTGCTGCCTCTGAGAACGACTCCATACAAAGTCCATGTAACAAATTAAGACATCGTTATTCAGACCCCAAACCTTTAGCTAACAGTACCCTCTTACATTCAAGTGCAGTTCCTCCCCTTTTGATCTTGTGACTGATTAATAGGTTTGTTAGCCTGTGAGTCAGTGTGGTTGGTGACAGTGTGATATACTGAATCAGCAGAATGATTTGCCACTATAGCTCTTCAGGATGATGGAGAGGAGGAATAAGCGAAAAAACTTTGCATGCAAATGCAACATAGAAGTGAGTTTTTTGGTTTATGTTTTCTTATTCTTTCATGGATTACTGTTTGGATACAAAACGCAACAGGCTTTGTATATTTTCTGCATGTCAAAGTAGCCTTTATCTTGAGCCAGCTGTTGATCACCGGAGTCTTTTACACATCCTGCCACTGCCGCGAGTAGCAGGATGGCGTAGTCAGGTGCTTCCCCGCGTTCTCTTGTTTGACTCGTCAGCTTTTTCTTGCAAAGAAACATACCCATGAAGAGTGCAAAGAATGCCATGAGGTTAATGTGATGGCCTCCCAGTGAAACTGTGGAGGAGGATCAGTGCTGTGGGCAGAGCCAGGTCCCTGGGCTCTACCCAGCAGTCTGTTTGTCTGAGCTGCCATGATGGACACCTATCCTGTCCTCAGTCTGTCTGGGAAGAGTTTTTACCCCTCTTGAGAGAAGAGGGAAGAGAAGGTGAGAGAGAAAAGGAGAGAGTGGAAAGAGAAAGAGGGCAGGAGAAAAGGGGTTGGGGCATGGAAAGAGAGACAGTTTGTGGGAAAATGAAGGAGAGGAGAAAGAAAAAGAAGAAGGTCTGGGAGAGTGTATAGCTTTGTTCACAGGCTGAGGGGGCTGTGTGTTGGACCTGGTGGTGGGCTCTCAGGACCCTTGGCCTTTCTCTGCTCTCTGGCCCTGAGGAAAAATCAAATATACATTAATTACACTCATTATTTTTTGTGTGTAACTGTAAATCTTTGGTGAAGTGTTTTTTTTCAATATATATTAATATCAAATCTAAAATCATGTCAAATGGCCATACTCAGAGCAAGAGGAAAAGCTAATCAACAAAACCCCTGCATTTCCCACCCAGCACGCACACACTCTGTCCTAATAGCTTCCCCACTGGCACAAAAAAAGACTAGCAGGCCAAGCAAGACACTTAAACTCCCCTAGTGAGTCAGAACATGCCCCCAGGAAGACCATATGCAGGAATCGCTTCTCTATCTATTTGTCAGTCATGCACAAGTACATCGTTCAGCAGTCCTCGGTCAGAGATACAGAAAGAGACAGGGAGATATGGGGGGAAGAAGAGCGAGAGCGTGAGAGGGAAGGATGACATTCTAGGATTTCCTCTCCCCCTCCCTCCGCTGACATGCAAACAGGCATCAGCCACCAGGAGAGAGGGAGAGAGAGAGAGAAGAGAGAGAGAGAAGACTCACCCGTTTCAGAGGCCTATGGTCCATCAAGGGGCTTCACAGGAACAGTAAAACAACACCAACTATTAGCACCAATGTAGTGAGCGTAAGTGTGGCAGTGGGCTGTAATTGTGTGTGGGCGATGAGCACGTGTCCTTGGATGTGTGTGCAGTGGTGTTTGAGGCCATGATGAGAGTTCTATGACTCACCTGTGGCGGCATCGTAGCAGGAACCTCAGGATCTTGCGAGCAGCCTGGTTTTGTTTTTTAGTTAGGAGGCTGCTGTAAGCGAAGAGATGGACATAAGACATTTTTATAACAACAAATTTTCCTGTTTGTGTGTTTCTGTATGTGCGTGTGATTGAAGTACCTGAGGGAGTGTCTGTAAGAGCGGTAGTATTGCTGGATGAGGACCGCTGCTCTACGACTCTGCTGGAACTTCCTCTGCTCATGGAAACTCCGGAAACGACTCTGTATCAGGATGGCGGCCAGGGTCATCCTCTTATAAAGTGCATACTGAGAAAAAAAACAGCAGAATGCTGTAAACACATGACTGGACCACTGTAACGCTGAGTGAGCAATATACTGAAAATACAATGATCTTTTAGAATGAAATCATCATGTGAGCAACTTGGTTCAGAAAATCATTGACACAGAGGCACCAACATGAACATTTGACATGATGTTTGAGGATAAATTCATGAAATCATCACATCTGATAATGCAATTACCGTATGTCTGAAAATGTTAATTAGTACTTTATGCCTGCTCTCTAATACACTGGTTTGGTGAATCCATAGTAAGGAATAATTCTCATATTATGTTAAGTAGGTTAAGTCTTACCTGCTTGTATCTCTTATAGCAGCGCTGAATCACGGCTGCAATCTCTTTACGTTGTTCCTGAATGAGACCCTGAGGGGAGTGACATTAAGTTTGTTTCAACATAAATGTAGGGTGATGATTTAAAAATACAACCCAAAAAAGTTGGAACGATGTTTAAATTGATCATAAAAACAGAACGCAATAAAACCTCATAAACCCATATTTTATCCACAATGTACAAGTTTAAGAAAAAATGTTGAAATTGATGACAGCAACACATTTCAAAAAAGTTGGTACAGAGGCATCAAAAGGCTGGAAAGGTAAGCGGTACTAACAAAGGCACATTTTACAACTAATTAGGTCAATTTGTGACATGTGAGTAACATGATAAAACGAGCATCTTAGAGAGTCTCTCAAAAGTAAAGATGGGCAGAGGTTCACCAATTTATGAGAAGTTGAGTCTATACATTTTCAGACAATTTCAGAATATCAACATAAAATTGCAGAGACTTTGAATATACTATCCTCTACAGTACTTATTATCATAGAAATATTGACAAGGCCAAAAACAAAATTTAGATGCCAGTGATCTTCGGGCCATCAGACAGCACTGCAATAAAAAAGACATGATTCTCACATTTCTCCGTGCCATCCAAAAATCTAAGTTAAAGGTCTATCATGCATACAAGAAGCCATACACCTAGGTCTGTATTTGGGCAGTGATTTTTACGTTTTTGCCTTCACACACCACCACCATGTATTTGAAATAAAACAATGAAGATGTGATCAAAATCTAACACTTTTCTAAATGAGTGGAGGGAATGAATACCTTGTGTTTTCTGAGGGTGTGCAGAGCATGTCTGATGATCTCATAGAGCTCTCCCTGCTCTGCTTCAGTCATGGCTAGACAGGAGGAGTCTGTTTTCAACCTCTCTTCTTTCATAGCTGCACAGAGGAAGGAGTTCCAGTCAAAAGGGGAGGATGGGACTTGCTTAGCCTGAGGACGCTGCTGATCCTCGGGCCCTGAGAGAGAGTCAGGTTTGGGGCTAGGAGTCTGGGGCTTGGAGTTTTGAAACCTGGAGAAAACCAAATAACAAAAGTTTTATAGCAAAAAAAGATGCCTGCTATTTGATGAGCTAGTGATGTAAATGTGGTGATTTTAGGTTTTTTTTCACTCACCTTTCCACCTCACCAAGGTAACCAGACAGTAACCTGACATCACTGCTGATCCCCACCTTTGCTGTGTCTATTTCAGTCTCCATCACCTCCTGCTTAAGCCTATCAGTTGAAACCTCCATGATGTGGTCAGCTAGCATTGTGATGTCCATCTGCAGCACGTACACAGCAGGTGTTACATATTTTTAACACCTGACCATAAAGTTCCATTTATTTTAATGCTAATGACAAAAATCAATGATGGTGATTAATAATAATAATCAGCACTTCATACACTATAGGTTTTGCCCCTATATGATCTGGTTGACCAAAACAACAAAGTTTGATTGTATAATGCATTTTGTATCCTCTATTCATGGACCAGTTGCCATGCAAGATGTGACATTAGGGTACTACAGCTGCTGGGCTTATCCTTTTTATCAGATTTCATTGCATCATAAAGCTACTGCTCCTTCTTCCGGTCATGGATAATTATCTTTTTAAGAACACTACAGGTATCTGAGATTATTACTCCAACTGCACACTTCTTAAACTGAGAAATTCTAGTATCAGCTGAATGTCATGTTGGTTATGTTCTTGATTAAGTTTCTTAAGGTTTAAGTCTCTTGAGCCCTTTGAGAGATTTTCTTTTTTTTTAACTTAATGAGCTTTTCATTGGAGATTTCACTTATTTTCCTCAATTTCCTTATTGAGGGTTGGAGTTGTTTAATTTTTATTGTATTGTTTCATGTTTTTTATCGAAACATGGCACACAAGCTGCAAGGTCTGTCACATTCAGTACAAAAAGTTCAGTGTGGGCTATAGAACATGATCAGAACTACTTCCACAAATGTTCTCTCCATACCTGCAGGTCCTCTGTATCCTGATAAGTCAGCAGCTCTGTCTCCTCTCCCCTGTCAGACAGCACTCTTTGGCGCAGATGAATGGCCAGTTGTTCTTTTCCTAGAATCCTCCTGGCTAAGCTACGCTGCCCCAGAGTTTGTCTTAGACTCCACCTGGTGCCCCCTCGAGAACCCCCTATCCTGGCCTGCAGGTGGGAGAATGGGGTGCTGGGGAGATGAGGCTGGTTAGGGCTGGAGCTGGCAGAAGGTGCGCTCTGACAGCTGAGGTTTGAGGTTTGAGTTTGTAGGGTGGTAGGAAGGAGAGAATGTTGAGGGTTAGGACTTGGTGAGGAGTTGAGGAAAGTCTTGATGGCGTTGGTGCCGGGCTTTGAGTTAGCTAGATGTTGCTGGGTGTCTGGGCTGGGTTTGACTCTCTTGGCTGGGGGTGGACCTCCTTGTTCTCCTTGGCTTCCTTGTGGGGTTCTGTGTCCTGTTTGACTCCAGTTCTGGTTCTGGATGTCTTGTTGGCTCTCTGTCCTAGCTCTCCTCAGATCTGTTGAACAAATGTGGTGGAAAATAAGAGCAAGTCTAATAATTATAATAAAAAATCAACAATTTTTAAAGAATCCACAA
>OMLM01004802.1:22374-35494 GCA_900302695.1 Helostoma temminkii
GAATCCACAATGTATACTTTTTTTCAGAGAAAGGTCTGTGGATTGTCCTGAGTAACTGGATAGACTGTATTTTTAAAGGATTTAGGAAAAACACAAGTTAAAGGAGATAAAGGAGATGTCACACTCACTTCTTTCTGGCAAATATGTAGTTTGGCTTAGAACAAAAACCAGAAACATGGGAAAACAGCTTGTCTAGTTCTGTCCAAAGCTAATCAATCAGTGGTCTGAAGTTAACTATTAAACACATTTGGTTTTTTTAATCTGTGCAAAAACCCAAAGAGAAACAACTACCGTTTTACATGTGTTATGTAGCAAATGATGTATTGTCTGGGGGCAATTACCAGCTAATAATTTGCTACTCCAGTAAGATACTAGCCCTGGTCAACACATCATATGGCACATAACCCCCCATAAAATTGTTGGATAGTTGCTTTTATACCTCAGTTTGAACAGAAATGTGGACATTCAGGCTAGCTGTTTTTAGTCTTTATGCTATGCTACAAGCTGTCCAGCTACTAGATATACTCACGGGTGGATATACAGTATCAAACCCTCTGCACATATACAGCGGCTGAAACCCCCAACCTGGCTATGTACTAAGTGCAGAAGTCTTTCTTGTGTTTTTGGCTGAACTGTCATTTTAATAGCATTTTTGTTTTAATGAGACAAAGTCTTTCCTCTTGTTGATAAACCACAAATCACTGGGTTTTCTCACCTGAGTTAGAGTTAGAGGTGGGAGTGGAGCTGTTGCTTATACCGCTGGTCTGTGACTCCCCTCTCCACCTGTCCAACCAAGTGTTAGCAGGCTGGCCCTGAGCTTGAGGAGACTGCTGCAGCTGCTCTAAGAGCTCAGCCAATCGAGTATGGCCCCTGGATCGAGCAATGTTGAGTGGCAAGCGCCCCAACGAATCAGGTATAGCTAGAGCTCTTGGGTCCCACTGGTAAAGCACCAGTGCTGCGTCAGTATGGCCCAGAGCACATGCCCACATCTGGAGAGACCAACACAAATGCAAGTCAAGCACAGACATGGAAAAATGACAAATAAACTGAAAACATACACTATGCAATACTGGTCACTCACCAGTGGAGTGCAGGAGAAGTGATCTACATTGAGAGGATCCACCTCCAGCTCTAGGTCAATACTATCAGCATGCTTTGTGCTGCAGGGCACAACAACAAAAATTAAATCATCTGGCACAGTCTGTGCATTCACAACATGGTGTCACGTATGTGTGGTGTGTTACTCACCGCCAACGAATGAGTGTCTGAATGAGCCCTGCGTAGCCCTGAGCTGCAGCCAGATGTAGTAAGGTCATTCCTCTGGAGTTCTTACTGTGCACAAGCTGATTAGAAGAAGCCCAGCATGGCTGAGACATCATCTTCTCACACACCACCACCACACGACCCTCGAATGAACCCTGTTCAGGGGAAATCTGGAAGATTAGACAAGAAGAGGGCATAGTAAGTTAATAATAATAGCATACTTTATTGATCCCCTTGGGGAAACTTTGACTGAACAACTGCGTGTAGATTATGATGCTACTATGCGGCCCAAAATGTGGGCAGGAGGAAGAAGTCGAACCACTGACCCTGTGTTGATGGATGACTGATCTAGTGTTCCACAAGAAAATCTCCATTGTGGTTATGCTACTTTTCTAGATTTTTCAAAAATAGTCCTAGAACAAATGCTGCCATATTCATTTCAACTTTTTTTTACTTTTTTTTAAAGCAAAAAATGCCAGAAAATGCAGGAGAGTTCATTCAGCATCTGTCTCAATCTGTTGCTGGTGATTTTAGTACTTGATTCCATTATATGGTTCGGGTGTTACTGTTATCAAATAAACATCTGTAAGGTTTTAGACTAATTCTCTTAAATAAAATAATTTGACAATTATAATAAGGTTTTAATGACTTGTTTTAGTTGTTTGCTGGCACTGCTCATTAACGACAGTTTCAGATAATGTGGCTGAAAAGGAAATTTTCACCCTTCCTTCAACTTCAAACTTCCTCTCTTACTTGAGACTGCTGCTCAGTGGCTCCTCCTCCCCCGACTCCTCCGCTCTTGGTTGCCATGGTTTCAGAGCTGGGGTTCTGATTGGTTATCTCAGCCATCCGCTGTTCCATCTGCTCCAGGCGTTCCAAGATGGACATCCTGAACTGAGTATCTACAGAAATTAAGGTGGCATATTTAGTTTAGTACAACTGCATGCATCAGCAAATTGTTGTCGCATTTAAGAAAATCAATATTGTGTTTTAGTAAATCCTACTTAAAGAGGCTTACAGAGGAGCTCTTCTCTGAGGGGCTCAGTACTGGAGAATAAATCACGGCTGAAATCCAATAAATCCCCAAACCAACAATGGTAACTTGGGAAGCAAGTAAATTATGTGTGTCCATGTATGTGTGTTACAACAAATGTATGTTTTGCATGAACATGGCAGGGCTGTGTATGAATGTGACCCTTTGTTTCACTGGTGCTGCAGTTTTGCTGCAGTGTACATTATGCCATCCCACCTGCTGCTTTCACTCAGTGTATTTCTCTCCTCTCGTTTTACTCCTGTTTTTCTGTTTGCTGTCTGCAGTGCACAAGCTGAGCTAAAAGGCTGGAGCCATGACAGTGACACAAGAGCTCAGACTAGACCCCCACAGAGTTTTCCAGTAATTCAGCTTATCTGAATACAAAGCCCAACACTTTACCTTCCAAACACACAAGAAGCTCTGAACTTTACACAATACAAATTCAAACGCAAGCACAGGGACCCAAATACAGATGCACAGAGGTACACTAACATCCACAACAAGAAGATTTCTAGTCTCACAACAACTGTGTAATGCTTTCAGGGGGAGTGTTTATAAGACTGCAGGGGTGATGACAAATATTAAATGAAATTGGACAAATAAATAGTGGTGAAATTGTCAGTGTCATAATCATGTCCTCATTAACAAATACATTGCTGAGATGAATATTAGTTGTTTTAGGAATTCATTTAAAATTACACATTTAATAATTATGTCACCAGAAAGCAATCAACAGACTATGATATAATATAAAATATAATTGCTTTTAAAAGTATTACTCAAGTAAATGTACAAATAATGAACTAATTTTACAGAATGATTGTGATAACATACTGAATGTTCTAAAAAAGCTGTGCCTTCTTTGATTGATATATATTGTTTGTGATGCTCTTGAATGCAAATTCAGCAGCTTTACAAACTTTGTGCAATTGTTATTTTTAGGTATATTGAGTACTACTTGTGGCTTTGCTAACCAACTTTGAGCTCTTTTTCTGTCCTGCTTTCTGCACAGACACTGACCACAACTCCAATCAGAAGTGACAAACTTTGAAAACATACGACTCCACTGCAAACCAAATTTTGAAAAACATGTGTACAAATATTTATATTTCAATACCCATATGCTATTAAACATCTCTATAAACTTTCAATGATACATTTTCAAAAACTTTGGAAATTTAGTTTTAGTATCTGATACATACTAAACAATTATCTGTAATACGACTGTTCAAGTTCAGTTCTACTGACACACAGTTTACAGTAAGCAAATTTGTTACATGCACATCAGTGATTTGGCATTAGGTAATGATAATACAAAGGATATTCTAAGACATGTAAACAGATACATCACAGAGTGAGTAAGTATTCAGGCTTTGGGTGATAGACATGTCTGTAGGCCTGTTGTTATCTGGGCCTCTACAGGAGCCACATCAGCCTCCCATCATGTGTTGTTATAGAGTTCGGTGGCGCTGTCCAGTCCTAGTGGTGCTGAATCTGAACGGGTCAACCAAAAACGCATAAAGACACTGCAAATGTAAGGCCTGCATCAAAACAATCTAGCAGGATTTGTAGTGCCTTTTGTTTCCAGCATCTAGCGTTCAAACAACCTGAGGACTTCTACCGTCCCTTTGTCTCACATCGACAGAGGCTGAGCACCACACCAACAACAAACACTTTGAATGCAACATGAACAGGAAAAGTAGCTTAAGGCTCGATGTAATTTAGACAAACAGGCACATTATGTCCATCTACAGCCCCATTACAAAAAAACTTAACCCAGCTACAAACAACCGAGAGCGAATAAATAAAGCGGCTTTTGAACTTACAATCAGTTTAAAATCAAATAAGCTACGAACCCAAACAGCGAGTCTTTAGTGCTGCTCTCTTTGTTCCCGCTTCTGTTCAACCCCGTTAGTTTGAAGTGTGCGACTCACACATCGCTACTCGACCAAGCAAAACACAACTAAGTGCAGGGAGGGAGAGAGAGAGAGAGAGAGAGAGAGAGAGAGAGAGAGCACTCTCCACGTTGTGTCTGGGCAGGCAGCGCTTCAAATGCGCCCGCCAGACTCGGAACTGCAGGAGGCTCGGTCGTCATCGGAACAACAAAAGACTGCACCGCACACAAAGTTAACTGGAGCAATGACATATGACAGAGTCCTGTGCTGATGCGCATTTGCTTCAAGTATTTATAGCTTTCTATTTATCTTCCGGGTACTGAACCTTTGATGTACATTTGAGGCCAAACAAAGGACCCATGTGAGCGCTATCATCGTTGAAAGTCAAGGCAGATTCTATATATAGCGCCGCACTGCCAGCGGTGTCCAACATTCTGACTGTCAGCTAGACCGACGACTGTGCCATGATGTCCTTGCCCTTCACTCCAACAAACAGCCCGCCTGCTGTGAGTGTAGAGCCGCATTGCCGCATTGCGCAACGCAGAGACGGGGGCGAACACAGAGTAACCCAGGACATGCCTGGATGAGGAAACCTGTGTGTTTCCGAGCTGCAAACACATCAGGAGCTATATTTGCACATCGAAGCTAACACCCAGTGTTGTGTGGTAGATTTAGAAGCAGTTACCCAGAGCAGGCTCAGAATATCTCCAACATCGTACAGTAGCCTATGTTTAATCTTATTGAACTTTCATGAGGTTATTATGAAACACATTATTATTATTATATTGTATATAATTATCTCTATGATAATAAATACATGAGAAATTATTGTGCCCTAAATGAGTACAACATCCAAGCCTAAAGCCTTTATGGCAGCTGTTAAAGTGTGCGAAGAAGTAAAGCACACAGTTCTACAGAACAGGTATCACAACTATTTAATCTGCATGCACATAATAGAAATAAAAATCAGCTGGCAGGCACAGAAGAACATAGCTGGGCAAATCAGCAGCAGCAAAATCACAATACAGGTCAGTGCTTTAGTGCCTGTAGACAAAACAACTTACAACCTGACAGAGCACCTAACAGAACAGAGCAGCACAATGACAGCCACACACACACACACACACACACTTAAACAGGGTTTCCCATAAAGTCGTCTGATTAAAATGGTAGAAGACTACAGTAGGTGAAAAGTCATACAAAAGATACCATGTATGGTACTTATATTTTGCCAGTCAAGTGCATGGCCTTACACAAAAATAATAAAGCACACATGCTCATTCATTTGCTGTAGTAGTTATTCATACATGTAACGTTCAGACAGGATTATGTAATCAAATCAAAGCAATTATGTAATCTTGATTGCAGCTCTATAATCAAGACCTCTGAGCCCCTTTACAGAAGAGCTTCTCTGAATTATGTAATCTTATTTTGAATATGGTTTGTGCTTGTTGTGGAGCTGCTGATGGATAATATCATGAAAACATGGAAACAAATGTTCTCACCATCTAGAGACAACCAGTCATGCTGAGAAGAGGGCAGGGCAGGAAGGTCACGAGCCTTGTATTCAAACACCACAGAGGAAGAGATGACTTCACCACCCATAGCTACCTGTAGCATTACCAAACCTGTGTCGTGGGCTGGAAACAGAGAATCATTAGTAAGACTATGTGCAGAGATAAATATAGAGAGTAGAGAGTTATTATATACAGCAAATGTCTAGTATTACTTTTGTGCTACTTGCCTTACAATTTCCCCTGATCGCACTTAATGTAGCAGGATATAACATATGTATCACTTACTCTACCTTCCCAAACACATTATTGAGCACTGTGTACATTGTGTGCCTACTACACAGTGTCTCACACTGTTCGCTTTGGATTGTTCTTACTGTCTGGCATAAAAGGGACTACATCTACTGATAAGTCTGTGCAGCTGACAGTGTTAGGCTCTTTCTGTGTCTACTATTTCTATAGGAACCTGTAAGGTGAACATAGGGGTAAGGTTTAAATTTATAAATAAAATAAAGTGTTTGTATGTATGACAGTGTGATTAGAAGTATGTGCTATGTGAGGGTGAGTGCATGCACTACCTGGGCAGTAGCAGCGCAGCACCCCAGGCTGGATGAGAGCAGCAGGGACACTGATGTGGTCAAAGAGACAGCTGTACTCACTGCTCGACTCCAACCATGGACCAGTGATCAGTACCTTCACTCCGCCCTGCAGAGCACAAGCACAGGCCTCAGTTTTATACAACACGATGCTACTTATTTGTTTACAGAGAACTGTAACTGAGTCTGTAACTGACTAACTATACTTTAGTTAACATTGACATGTTAGAATGAGAAATGATGGCATGAAAAGCACACCCTGCTGTCATTATTTACATTTGAGATGTATGTGTATGTGTTAGAGTACGGTTACACAACACATCTTGCAAATGTGCATCTATGAGGCAATCCCAGGACAGAAAAACACACTTCAGAAAGCTACAGCCTAAACATTTTGCTGTTTACTGTGATGTAAATATAAACTGGCAGACACTATATCCTGATTTACTTAAAAATAGTTACAGTATAGTAATTACAGTAATTAATATTTTGTTTATGACAGATGCAGATGCTGAAAGGCTTTGTAGCATCCCCTAGAGGCCGTGCTGCAGCTTACAACACGCGATCAACATATTATTCCCCACAAATATTGGGGTCATGCAAACAACTAAAAAGGTTCATTAAAGACATTTAGAGTTTTCTTTCTGCCATTTGTAGTTTCTTCTTTTTATTTCTAAACATTATGCAATCACACCGTTTAATCAGTGTGATGTAGATTAGGTCTTTGTGCATTTTTAGTGTGTATTATTTGTGCATTATCCTAGTAAAGAAGAAGACAAGAAACATGGAGGAAGAGAGGGAGTGTGACATGTGGCAAAGGTACCCTGATAGACTCAAACTGAGGACGCTGCAGTTATGTGGCATGTGTGTAACCATGTAGCTTCGGGGACACTCTGACAGCTAACTTCTTTTTGATAAATTATTGTACTAACCAAATGTGGGAAATCACTTTTTTCCCACAACTTTTATAACAATTCGGTGACAGACCTGGTGTCTGAAATATTATAAGTGGTACATGGGTAAATTATTGAAGCCACCCTGGGGAATTAGTGTAATATTGAAATTTCATCAAAATCCAATCACCTGAGACTGAGATATTCTGGTATATTAATGACCACACAGCCAGAGTGGGTTCTGAGTACAAACTGTGCTGTGCGTGAGTTCAGCTTTTAACTGAAGGCACCTCCAATCATGTGGTGGAGGGACTGATAATACTGTAGGGAACAATGATGAATAAATAACGAATGATAATCATGGTGGGTTTACTAACCTCTGGATAAGACCACTCTGGGGAGTAGTCTGTCACACCAAACAGCCTCCCAGTCTCCTGTAGAAGTCCCAGAGCTCCCTGCTCCACTTCTGAGCCCTGCAGGTGGCCTGTTGCTGTGCCCTGCTCCTCTCCTGCTGCCCCCTCCTGGGGCATCAGAACCCCAGTTACAGCTGCTCCCACCCCAGCTCCTGAGCCCTCAACTGAGATGAAATCATTGATGAGATCAGAGAACTGGCTTCCAAATGAAGCCTCAAAGCCTTCTAGACTGATTGCTGCTCCTGCTCCAGCTGTTGTAGCCGCCACCCCACCACCCTGTTGAGGAAGAGGAGCACTGTAGAGTGACCCCTCAATGCTTGCACTAGCAGCTATTGACTGAGGACTGGCCACCACTGAACTGCTAGTCCCGGACAAGCTTACACCATTACAGAGAATCTCATTTTCCCCTGCGGCTCCTCCTCCTCCACCACCTCCTCCGCCCTCCTCGCCGACATTGTTGTCAGTGGTTTGGAGGTAATGCTCTGTGTCTACACTTGCATAGGCTTCGTGAGGATCCCCAGGCTTGAGTAGTAATTCTCCTCCATTCTCAGAAGCCTTTTCTAAGCCCCCAATCTCTCGATGTCCCCTGTTGCCTGACTGGTCAACTGTAGTATCCTGCGGTGTTAGAGAAAAAGAACCCACGGTTGCTTGTCCATTTCTTCCACACATATCGTGCTGGTCTGGGCTGGCTTGGTGGAGGTGTGTATGCGGACCTCCATTGGTGACCGGAGAGTCTGTTGGCACCGTGGGCAGGCCTATGTAAGCCTGGGTCTCTCCTGAGTCCGGTGTTGTCTCAGTACCATTGGTCTGAAGCTGGGAGGGCTGGTTTGTCTGGGAGGAGGTCTGGAGGAACAGGCTTGGGGAAGGGTGGTGTGCAGACTGGCTCAGGCTCGGGACACAGGCTGATGACATGACAGCACTGAAGTCCATCTGCTCAAGTGTGGTGCTGGGACTGAGACCTGCCCCTTCTCCCACATAGCTACTCTGAGTAGCCAGCGGCTGCTCCAGTGGTGTAGGTTCTGTCTTGATGTTGTTGACAAGTGCTGGGTTATAGACAAAACCATTAGAGGAACAGTGTAGTCCTCCATCATCACCATTACACCCCTCAGTCTTCCCTCCACCTCCTCCATATGTCTGGCCCTGCTTGGGATTGTTGAGGAAGCAATCAGGGTCAAAGGTCATTGTGGTCTCAGGAAGGCTGACTCCTCCACCAGAGTCCAAAGAGCTGGACAGAACCAACTCTCCTCCCTCCCCTAAGCCCACCCCACTGGGAAATGACGCAAACCTCTGGTTGTCTGGGGCAACAGCCAACAGGATGCCAGCAGCGGTGCTATCGTGGGTGGATGCCAGCAGATGGGTGTGGCCAGCAGAGTAAACCGAATCCCCTGTCAAGGTGGTGACCTCAGACATGAACACAGCTGTGCTCTGTGACAAGCCAGCCCCAATAGCGAGTGCAGGGCTGTCAGCCATGTCACTTGTGATTGATAATGGGGAGCTCTGGGTGGTGTCAGGGACTTCCACCTGATTGGTGGAAGTGGAGGAGGACACTTCCATGCTGCTCTGTGGGAGTAAAGAGGGTTTGGTTATCCTGCCATTCCTTCTCTCTCCTCCACCCGCTCTGCTCCTACCCCCTCCTGGACTGGGCTCTGTCTGGCCCTCTGACACATCACTGTTCTGGACCTCTGTGCCATCTGCTTCCTCAACTCTCTGGCCTGCTGCTGCACCACTACCCACTGCAGCTCCACCTCCCGCTGCTGCACCTGACTCCTGTTTGGATGAGATGATGCGCTGCTTGACACTGGAGCATTTCTGATGCAGGCTGCTTCCAGCACCTGACAGAAGAGACATCGAAACAAAGGAAACAACATGTAAGACAATGCACACTGTTGTCATATTCTGTCCTTTCATTTGCTCAGGTCAGTCTGCCAAGTAATGAAGCATTGCCTCACATATTTATGGGAGTATGTAATGGCGCCCTCCAGTGTTCAGAACCTGAACCTGATAAGACTACACAGATGTATGAATGTTCAATAACGTATAGTACATTTAGGCACCAGTGGATGATTTGCTACTGTAATAACATATTTTAAAGGTATTTCCAAATTAGATGTGTTTTTCAGGATTAAGTCAGAGTAAAATAAAATACCAATCATTTGTTAGACACCTTATGGCCACTAAAGCCCCACGTGACTACAAAAGATCAAGTCAATGAGTGAGTCAGGCAGAATGATCATAGGGATATTACTCAGCAAGGAAAGTGAAATTTGTAAGTAGAACATATGTCAAAGTCACTTAGCTTTGGGCAGTTGTCCTTATTTGCCCTCCAAACCAAATGAAAGATGAGTGAGATTAGGTAAGTGTATGCATGTGTGTGCTGGAGTTATCTACTTCCTGATGCTCATTTATGAATAATGCATGCTGGATATTTTCAGGCACCTCAGTCTTCCTTCCCTCCATCCCTCCCTTCTTAGATGGAGTATGTATTCACCTCTAGGTGGCAGCATGGTGTTAATTGTCTGCAGAAACTAAACCTCTAAAAGGATCTGGGGGAGAGAAGCTGTAGAAAGCCCAACTAGATGGTAAATATGTTTGGATTGATGGTCTCTCCATACGGTGGCTTTTAAGGTCAAATATTATATTAAAATATGTATCTGCTTTGTATGTTGTTTTTTCACTTCACTCTTATGATAATAGGAAGGACACATTGTCCCAAATCTCCACTCATTAACACTGAAATACAAATAAGGCCATTGTTCATATCTGAAAACAGCTTTTTGCGTTTTGGCTTGTTGATTTATCCCTACCTCCAGCAACATATAATTATAAGAGTTTGTACTACCCACTGCCAAGATTAAATATTTTTATATAATTCCCCTAAACTGATGTAAGCACCTGTTGTCTCACCTGATAAGCAATGGCGCAACTCCAGACTGAGCCCTGTGGTCTTGGCAAGTTGTTTATAACGCCTAAAAACAAGCCAGTGAATCATGCCTGTCTTTTAGAGTTACCCCACTGGTTTCCTACAGATTAATTTTGAGGCCTGACTACTACTGTACCATGACAAATGGTACTGTTATTGACCCAAGGTGACTCAGATGAGTTCTGAGGAGCAGAAGGGGAGTGAGTGCTGAAGTGACAGTAAAGATAACTCACACATGGGTTTGAGTTGTCCAATGAGCTCCTCCTTGCTCCACTTGGCCCACTCCTTCCTGTCTGTATTGATGGAGCAGAGTACAGGACCACATGGCTTGCCGCTATCATCCACTGCCGGTACATTCAGGTAATGCACCAGTACAATGTCTGGGTTCTTTACCACAGAGACACAAACAGACACAGAGATATACATAACCTTTATTCATTAATTCACTGTCTTTCTTACCTATATTTGGGTGAAAGAGATTAAACTGGTGATGTCTATTTAGACAGGGAGTGGCAAGAGGGGATATGGAGAAGGAAAGCAAGAGTGAAAGTAGGGGTCAGGGAGGAGGTCAGACATAGCCAGTCAGATAAGATTCTCCCACCTGCCCATAAAAGATTTAACAGCTCAAGCTCACTCATCACTCTCTCTAAACCCGCAGAGGCCGTGGAAGTGTCTTTGTGTGTGTGTGTTTGTATGGGTGTGTGTGTATGGGTGTGTGATTTATGGAGAACAAATGAGAGAAACAGAAGGAGATAGTGGATCAGAGTTCTCACTATACTGTAGACCTATGGAATTTCTACCCCATAAATGATTCAACAAGTGTGTTCACGTGCAGGTCATGTTATGTGTGTCTGTGTGTGTGTAAGTGAGTGTATCTGTGTGTGTGTGGGAGAGAGAGAGAGAGAGAGAGAGAGAGAGAGAGAGAGAGAGAAGCTCCTCTTGATGAAAGATTCAGTAGACAGACTCAGGTGAGGGGGAGGACCTGCTGAGGTGGAACACTTTTCTCTCCAAAAGAGGGTGGCACAGTGGGCTGCTACAGCACCTCACTGTGCAATGCAACAGCACTCACAGACTGATTTATGATCATATTCACTGATGTGATTTGATATCTGTGCAAAGACCAGAAAATGACACATTATAGATAAAGCAAATAGCATTTCCTTTTATAATTTCAGACAGTAGGGATCTAACTAGTTGAGCATACTGAAAAAGAAAATATATTGGGTAAGAGCATATTCAATTTACGACCAGTGGCTGGAATGTCCTTGTAAATTTGATGTGACAAATTATGCAGGAAATTCTGGCAAGGAAAGCATAAATATGTATTTATTACAATATTTTAATTGAAAATAGCTGGGTATTGAATATTTTCTTTGAAAAGAACAGAGAAGATAAGAAGAGAGGCAGTCTAAATGTATGCAGACATGTTTAAGATTTATCATGGGACCTGACGCATTAAGCTGATGAGGTTGCAGTGATCATACCTTGAATGACCAATACATTTTGTGAGTGTGTGAGTGAGTGAGTATATGTGTCTTTCTATTATTGCATGGACACATTTTTGTTTCTCATAAGACTTCGTTCAAGAGTTAAGGTTAGAATGAGGTTTAGGCTCAGATAACAGTAAGGATAAGGGGGAGGCACCAGTGAGGATTAAGCAAATGCTTTATGTCAGTGTATGTCCTCACATGTCCTCACAACTATAGAAAGACAAAAGTGCGCCTGCGCGCGCGTTGCTGTGTTTTGTCTGTCACACAAGCAGTAGAGTGAGTCCGACATCTCTATGACAAACACATGCACATGTGCACTTCTGTGTGAATTTGTTGTGTGCTGTTTGTAGCTCCAGGGTTCTTGAAGAAGACCACATACAAAGTAGTGCCTCAGTCCTTGATGCTCACTATAAATATTGAGAGTCGGGGTTAGATAACACTCTGTGCTCAGGAGCTACAATCAACTTCTGGAAAGAGATGCTTTTAATACTCCACACTGTATGCTGCTGCTGTACCTATAGGCCTAGCATACCCTATGTATATTTTTGGCATCTAATTGCATGTGTAGGATTGTCCACTGAGCCAAACAGCATCAACATTTATTATGAGCCTGGCTTGGTGATAATATTTTCACTGTATTCTGCCTCATTAATTCAGAAGAGGAGGATGTTTATTACAGGTTTATGTTTGTGTGTTGTGTTTTAAAATATAAAGGACAGTTTAACAGAACTTTGTGTAAAACTAATAGTATATTGCATGCAATCTGTTTTCCATAACATAGCTGAAATACATGTTACAGAATGGGCATGTGACAAAACTACTCCAAAATACTACAATTACTAAAACAACAATAGATTTGTGATGTATAAATGCTGTCTAAGTCTTCAAATGTGAGAAAAGGCAAGGTTGGGAAGGGGGTGACCTTACCTGCAGCAGCCAATAGCATCTACGATGGAAGGTGGGGATGATGGAGGAGTGGACGTAGCAGCCATACAGACACTAGAGAGAGGAGAGGAAAGGAGAGGAGAGGAGAGGAGAGGAGAGGAGAGGAGATTGCAGGGGTAAACAAGAAAAAGGGAGGAAGCAAGACAAAAAGAGAGGTG
>OMLM01004804.1:4612-26076 GCA_900302695.1 Helostoma temminkii
ATGACATCATGTTTCGCAAACACAGCTGTTCCCTCAAAATCCCTAGATATTCTTTATATAAATATTAAAACACAAGATGAAAATGAGACTAAACTATTACAGTTGAAAACTACACTAAAATATGTTTGATATGTGTGATAACAACTGATAGCACTGTGTGTCAACCTATTGAACCTATGGCGCATGTCAATATAAAAGAATAAAACTGCAAGCGTGGTCCATTTGTGCCACTATGGTGGTAAAAAATTAAGTCTTGCAAGTATTGCATTGATCAGTTCATGTGGTATTGCAATTGCCTGGTTAGTAGAGGTAGGATGTAGTAGCAGTGACTTTGTGAGACTGACTGATTTTTTTGACACTGTCAGAATTTTGTTCCAGGTATCTTTAGGCCAAGAGCATGACAAGCCACAATCTCACAGTGTAAAAATGAACTGCAACTGCTGAAGACAGAAACACAGTTTATTTGTTCAGTTGCTAATCACCATTAACCAAGAGAAGTACAAAATTTTCTTGTGCTCTGTTTTCCATTAAAAGCAGCGTGCAATGTGACAACCCACGTCTCTTTTCTCCACCTCGCCCTCTCAAAGTACCAGATCTATTTCTGCTGGGCAGACTGGCGTCACTATTTGAGGCCCTAAATTCACATGTGAAATTACAGTAAATGCCTGTAATTATTGACAGTTCGCTTAAAATTATTCTTCTATTATGCACTGCCAAAGCTTTTGCATGTCATTAAAGAGAACGAGAGCGTGAGAAAGAGACGCACATTAGAGAGCATTGAAGGATGAAGAAATCTCGGTTCTGCTGAGAAACGAGCTGTTGCACCAGACAAGCTTGATATGTGTCACTACAATGCTACAGTGATATGATGTAAAAAGGCTAAGAACAGAAGCTGTGGTCTTAGATCGCCTATAGTCCAGTCATTCACCAGCACTACACTGTTCTCACATATGAAACTCAGAACATTGTCTGGAGTTGCTCTTCTACATGCAGCATACAAAAGAAGATTGTCAGAGTTACACGTGTTCTCACTTGGGGGAACAGTCCATTTGGTTTTAGCGAGGGATGGTCTCTGGGTAGAGCGTGCAAGGAAGATCTGACACAAAAACACACTGAAGTAAAGCCAGTCATATGTGTTCAGTTTCCTGAAGGACAGTTACTGCTGTATTCACAATTCTCAGTCAGACATTAGTTAGACTTTCTACTATACTGACTAACTCAGATACACACTGAGCCCCTCTGGGTAATGTCTGAAGAAGTTCAGGGTTCCAGTTCATGTTGGAAAATGGCTACAGTTTCACTTGCTGCACTCTCGCTCTCTCCCCTCTTCTTCCTTTCTCTTGTTGATTCTCTACATTCCAGAGACTTTTATCAGTCTTTGGGAGAATTAAGAGAAAGAAACGACACCTTAACCAACACATGCACATTTTTAAGAACAGGCATGTGAACCCTACTAACTAAATGCATTTTGTAGTTAAAGGTCTTTCTGGATTACATACTAATGGGCAATTTTGTTTATCAAGAGTGCCATAAATTCTATCAAATGTATGTGTAATGTGTGTTTGTCCTTAAGGCCAATTCATACTCACTGTACCCGCTACAGTACCCATGACATACATTTTGTCATCATCCGAGTAGATGAGGGACATGATGGACAGTTAACAGATGTATGTCCAAAATGTGTGTCCTCATAGACTGTCCACAGCCGTTTAACCAGCCCTCCTTTCTTACATCAAAGGTACATAACATTTATTTTGTTCTTAAAATGAGTACTGATCTATCAAAAAGTAGAAGTATGGTATATAAATAAGGTGTTCAGGGCACCAGCTACCAACCAATGTCCTGTGTTCATATCTGGCTGGGGGTGCCAAGTAATAATAAAAAAATCTAATGTATTTGTTGTGGTTAATATTCAAGTAAGTTTGTTACTGGAAGTATGTTGATGGATACAATTAAGATGAGAAACTTTGGGTCTGTGTCTAACAGGATTCTGAACTACGCCACATCGTAAGGATCTTAAATCTCCTTTAAAGATTCAGGGGGCTGTAGAATGCTGGGCAATCAAATGCACTGGTACTGCTAGGCAGAGCTGCACTCATTAGATTGCATTAGATTTGACGGTAGAACCCTTTGCTTTGTGCAAACTTGTACTAAATCTGGTTCTAATGAAATCTTCAAATGTAGCAAGTTCTGAAAGAGAGTCAGGCCTGCAAGAATTTCAGGTCATTCCTCGTGGCCACAGTTGTGGTGTGAAAAATCAGACTGTTGCCAGTATTATGCTGCTTTCTCAGAAAAAACCCTCTTTTATCTAAAAGCCCTTCATCTTTTGTAAGATGTATTAAGCCAAAGTTCTTTCATCCTCTTCATAAAATTTCACACTGGCAAGAGGATAGAGATTTTCTGCTGGTGTATGTGGTTGTGTGTGTGCAGTCAGCTGTGTCTCATCTTGCTGAAAGGTGAGAAAATGCAGCAGTGGTATCACAGCAGTGTATTCTGCTGCAAGATAGAGCTTCTGTTTAGAATTAATTCAGCAATGCCTCCAGTGACACCTCCGACGGTCAGGCTACAACTAATAAATTCTTTAAGTGAAAAAGCCGAGACAGCCCTTTAGCTGACAAAATAATAACTGCATGAATTTCTGTGTATTTTGCCCAGATAGCTGACTGATACATTAAGTAACTGTCACAAGCACATTTGTCTACTATATAGCTGCTTTTAGACATGCAGTGCAACATGCATTACCCAGGTGAGCTGCATTGCCCAAGGTTTATATGTGAAAAGATAATATTACACTATATAAGGCATGGCTCTGAGCCTCACCCTGATGAGGCCAATAAAAATACTATCATCCTATCATATAGTAATAAAAAGAAAGTTCTGTTTTATGTCATGGCACAACCTCAAAAATCTATTGTATTACCAAGCCAGTTCACTTAGTATTACACTTCTATAAAGGTGGAAGACTGCGTGAATGACACACTATGCAGTTGAGGTTTCCAAGACATAAATATCCCTTTTTGACTAAAAAGAACTTGGTGCTTGTGCTTGTTCAAAGTTGGTACAACTGTGTTAGAACCTGTTTGCATTTCCACAGAGAGCCACCGTAAAGCAACGTCACTGCAGTACGCCTGTGCCTTCACAGCACCACTAAGCACAACAGCAATAACTTTAATGTATCTGTACATTAAGTGTAATTCCTGAGCATCAAGTGTAATTCCTGAGCTTGCGAGCCTAAACCAAATATGTGCTGCTTGTTGTAATTGACATGTCCTCAATTACGTTCAATATGTTTTCATTGTTGTTGAACAGCTAGTTCCGACAAAATATACTGTAGGCACAGTTCAAAAATGAACCAAAACCCAGGTGGGGTTTTCCCCACAACCCTACTCATTTCAGTCCATTCCAGCTAAAGCTCAAGGAGGTAAGGGTGACAAACTGTCATCTAAACAGCTTCCCCCACGTGGGTGTATAATTTACATCATCTACTGCAACTGGTAAATGTTGGTAAAGACATATTTTTCCTGACTCACTATCAGTACCCAATACCAGTATCAGGACATCCCTAGTTAAGAACATTTCACATGTGCAACAACCATCACTTTATTACGGTACAATGATGTGTGGCATCACATACTGACAACTTTCTCCCTAGTCTCATCGCCTTTTTTGTCCTATTCAGGTCAGGTTGGAAACAAAAACTACTCTGGAGGATAAACCCGGGTCCTATAGTCAACTTTCCTCAGACTGGGGGCACACCTCTGCAAAGCCTGGTCTCAGGACCAGACTTTAAATCAGTATTTTTTATAGTTATAAGTTCTATTATTAATAAAATATGTGTTTAGCAGATTTGCCAATCATTGCAACATAAGCTCATTTGGTAATCATTGTAATGAGGGTTGTGAAGAAATATCAGTACACTTGAATGTGTACTGTATTGAATGTCATATTTTGTGATAGTACATCATTTTCTGTCTTGGTTTCAGAACCATTAACCCCCTTAAATCAGTTTTAAAAATTGACTGATGTTTAATAAGTAGTTTACATGCAAATATTTGTGTCAAACCCCAACTGCTAGATAACAGTGTTGACCCTTCCACTCACAACGTAACAATGTAATATAAGACGGTAAATAGTAATGCTGGCATTTGCAAACCTGGTTTACTAAAAAGTATGATGATATGTATTATATCACCAGATTCTCGCCAATACACAGGCCTAATGGTGATATGAATATGCTTCAAAAAGTGAGTATTTTATTGTACTTTAAAGAAAGAAGAAAAAGTCCTACGTTGTCCAGCTTCATGTATTTTGGCATTAAACTGCACAATATGTGTACAGCTATCGTTGAACTGTCATTTGGAATGTGAGCATTTAAAACATTTGACCTGCAGCTGAACTGTCAAAGATAAAATGAAATATTAGTTGACATTTAACAAGTGACAACAACAATAACTGCGCCACCCCATCAGAGCGTTTGTCAGATTTTATGCTCTATACTGTCCTCTGAATTTATATACCACTATCATCTTTTTACTTGTGATGCCTGGTAAGCACAACTACACATAAAGTGCAGCTATTATTATATGTATTAAATGTGTTGTAAAAATGATTACAGGATGAGGTCTTAGATGAAGTTGTAACATGACAATAATATATGAATCTCCCACTGGCCTCTCTACAAGACCTGGCTCTATCACTATGTGGTCCTACAGAGGCGTACGCACACACTCACCAGGTCAGAGACCTGTCAACTCAGGTCACTGTTGTGAATGTCCTGAGTTACTCGTTAAGCGTTTCTCCATCCTCCATGGTGACAAAACAAAATACTTTTGGACAAGTCAATGTAAAAAAAACATGTTGAGCATAAAACATAACACTGCTACCATTAGTATGGTGTTGAGGTTATGGATGAAAGGAGTCTGGGTGCATCTAAGCAACCACAGAGAGACCTCCCATGCTAACCACAATGATCACGGCAACACTGATTAGGTTACATCCTCAATGTTGATTTCCTGTCACTGTTTTATCGAGAAGCACTCCTGTGGACTACCATCACTCACAGTCAGAAACATTCAGTCCGTCTATAATTCACCCTGTCCTTCGTCCTCCTGATCACTCTCATCACACTGCACACATACATCCAGTTTGAATTAAATACCATATTTTCTAGGAAATTCCCTACGTTTAAGCACATTTCTCATCCTTTCAATTATTTGAGATAGAATTCTGCTTCAAATTCATTATTATGTTAATACACCATTTATACAAAACTTGAAATTATACATGCATTAATGAAGAAACTTTTCAGAGCGTGTGGTGGCTGTCTGTGCAAAGCTCCAAGCACAAATATCCAAATCTTACCATAGCCTTCCTTTGCTATGGTGTTACCAGAACCAGTGCTGAGATTTCACTATTTACCCAGTTACAAGTCCTCAGGTTTGAACACCTCACCCCTGAAGTGCTACTGATCCTTGCAGAACTGTAGAGATCCCGGAAAGGGATAAAGGATCCATGCAGCAATGACTGACACTCATCCATTAGCTCTTCTTAAAACAGCATCAATGCTTTTTTCTCTCTGCTGCCTTGAAACTGCCTTGAAAATCCATTAAGGATAGAGGCTTAAAGGTGATAGCTGTTGAAAGCAGACCACAAAAGGACATATTAAGAATTTAACAGCGAGTACAGCCACATCAGCTGGAAAACCAACTGAGGCATGCATGGAGACAATTACCCAGAGATTTATTGTATGGAGGATGATGAGGTATCTAGAATCTACCACTTCCTTATGTGGCCTCTTACAAAACTTTCAGATTAGTGGTAGTTTTGCCAGAGCAGTGACTGGTGTCAAACTGGGAATGCTAGTAACGTGAATGGCTCCCACAGGTTCCAAACTGCTATATGCAGGTGACATACTGACAGCTGAGGTGACTGAGTGCATGAAAATACTTCAAGGTTGATGATAAGAGATACAGATTCATTTCAGATAGGCTGCGACAGGGATCAGAGTTGCCTGAGAGGCGAAAAAAAGGGATGATTTGGAACAAAATCCATGAGTGACAAAAAATACACCATTCCCACGCCTACCATGATGCTGTCTGCTAAATGAAACACATTACAGTGTGATTTTAAAGCGACTGAGAAGTGTCTGTGGGTGTAGCCTGGCTCTCACTGCTCTATTGATTTAGTAGCACTGCAGTTTAGAGAGGCATTGGCTGGATATGAGAAATGGAAAGTAAACAGACAGCACAAAGTGGGATCTGTGGGGGTACACCAATAGACACAGGACCACTTAAAGAATAGAGGTTCATGGTTCGAGTCCAACAGCTACTGTAAAGTATTTTAAAGACACATTTAGTCTAAATTGTAAAGAAACAGACTAAACTGTCATTATGAAACAAGGTATTACAATTCTGTTTCATAGTTTAAATCAATGTTACACACTGTCCATGCTTATTCATTAAGTTTAACTAAATTCAAAACCAAACTGATCCAAACTGGTCTATCAGAAAATGTAAAGTGAATGCTGAAAGGGAGCATACTGCAATCAAAATGCAGTCGAGTTAGACGTCCACTCAAGTTCACAGCTTACAGAACTCTGCCAAGCTAATTTGGCAAAAAGCCAAAGGGCCTCCTTTGGCCAGCTCTGACAAAGTGGAAGCAACAAGATGACATATTAACACCAGATGTAAAGTCAAAGGTCTGTGATAGCAGGTGGAAATGTGAGCACAGTTAGGATAACGTGGTCTCTATTGTATACTGACCAAAATTTCTTTTGTCTATTTTCTGAAAATTACACCAATAAAAACACATATCAACAGACACATATTAGATACATGTGGCAGTTACATGGAACTTAGTCAATAAAGATACTATATCACTATCTAAAGCAAATATTTGATAGCACGATAAGAGCTATAAATTCATACTGATTGTATGATACAAAGATCTGAGAATCTATGACTACGGCTGAAGTTACTCAAATAACACTGTACTACAAAATACTAGTGCAACCTGAAAAGCAGAATATGCATTTGATTTTAGAGCATCAATAACTGACCCTTGGTCTGAAAAGAAAGAAAGACAGTGTGTGTGTGTGTGTGTGTGCAGTGTTTCTACTGGGCTGGCCTGAGGCCACACAGTTCTGTGGTGGTATCAACATCAGGTATGCATGATGACTTGTCAGAGCAGCACAGCTTTGTCTTATCTTCCCCCTCTCCAACAGCTGGTTGGTTGAGTTAAGCTATAGCAACACAGGCAGATAAAGAGACGCCCTGGACTGTTTCTGTCAGCTGTCTGCTTTATCTCTGTAATGACAGGGGAATCTGGCTACTAACCCGCTACACGCACACATATATGCAAAACTCAGTCGACCCTCTACACATCAGAGGAAATGATGTTCAACTGCTCACATTAACTTGCTTTTTCAATTAAGACTGCAGCATGAAGGCTCAGGTGGGGATGGGATCAGTGCACAGTCTCTACAAGCTGTGAGAAAGCACAGCTTTTCCACAGAAATCCCTTCTGCAGCAACACTCATGCTTCATGTTTCTGCAGTTGCACACAGTCACACTTCTTCTGGTAGCACGTGAGATGTTTTTACAAGAGCAGCTGGGGCTCACAGCCACATATCATCTCTGTGCTGTTCATTTCTCATATTGTGATCCGTTTTTTTTTTAAATAGCTAAAACGCTGCCCTTAAAGGTCAGGACAACAAAACTTTCCTGTGACTTTACTGTGGTTGGGGTGATCATGTCTTCAGCCTCCATTTCTTCACTATCTGGCAAATCTGCACCATAGTCAAGCGGCATTTTCTCATAGTAATTCCTGTTTGCACTGTAACCACAGATGCAAAGACAGCAGATGATATCTGAAATGATACTGAGCTATTTTATGTCATATAAGTAGATTTATACATTTCATCTGAGTTCTAGGTATTGGAGCTGTTTCCAAGTACATATGTCAGTGAGTTCAGAACAGAGTGTTTGTGCCAAATTACTTCAAATAGGTTTGAAGAGAAGAGGAACATTAACTGATGTTGCTTATTGCAGATAAAAAAGTAATTAGAAAACAGCCATAGCTCATGCTATCCTCCTCAAAGTACAACCATATTGGCAATCAAATTCTCAGGGACAATCTTGCTCAAAATATTTTGAAGTGATTTTAAAATGATCTTTTCTTAGATATTGGTAGATAAAACATATGTTTTCACTGTGTCAGTGAATCATAAAAGCTGAGTCAACAGCTCTTTTTAGACAGAGCATTTTGTAGTCAGTCGAGTCATCAATAACTGCTATTTACACTAAAAGGTAATTTACGATAAAGTAGCTAACCATTCTGAAATCAAAACAGAAACCACAACACACAAATCTGGTCTTGTGTCGCAGGTCTGATCTGTAATGCCACAGTATCCCACAAATCTGATATTGCTTGCTGTAAGGGTCATTTGCCTTTATGCACAGACATTACGCTAAAATAAAGTAACATTTTGTCAAGAGTAACGTTAAAGGGTCCATCAGCTGTTGCTCAATGAACTGTGTTCAGTGTGTAGATCACACGAAAGGTACAAAACATGCAGACACTGCCGATTACACTATCTCTAGTGACAGGTGGGTCTCTTTTGTTACTGAGCCACTAGGCAACAGTGCAAAGAAAAATCTCCCCAGTGCAATAATAATAACAGTGTAAATGGGGCTATGAGCGAATGTTGGTTACTGCAAAATCCACATTTGCCTTTTGTTATTGTGTGTGTGTTTTAGTGATACAACCTGTTATGCACTGCTGAGTTTTTGTGTGTGTATGTGTGTAAGTTCTTGGATGTCAGAGTATTACAACTGGAAGAACAGGTTCAGCAGTGACAGCATATTTTTCCTTAGAGCGCAAATATGAATTAAAGTGATTTATTCCAACTGAAGGTATCTACATAGTGTCAGTTTCAGTCTGAATCACAGAGACCAGGTGAAATGATTTTGAAAACTAGGATGCGCCCCTACATGCAATCATTCAGTGTATACACATCCTCAATAATACATAAAGAGCCAAATAGACCACCAGTTGTATGTCAATAGAATACACAGATCATCTAGAGAACCTAGTAGGAGAAATTGGGTTTTCCTAATAAGAAATGTATTAAGTATCTGACAAAGTAGGCCTTAAAGAAGACACTATTTCTCCTTGTTTGCTAAATGAAACTATACATTAGTCAGCAGTGAGGATGGAGCTCAATGCTACAGAGAGAGCAGAGCTGTCAGACAGTGCCGACAGTTGGACTGACACATTTTCAGGGAGTTTTAGACAATAATAAAAATACAGAGTCTATCAACTTGCCTGAATGTGTCAAAGAAATAAACAGCACAACCCTGAGCTACACAAAGCAAAGCTATAACTGCCAAGACTACAAGAGACATACACACAAGTAAAAAGGTTATTTGCCGTGGGCTGTTACACCTGATGGCGCCTGGGCTAAAGTGGTGTGGGTGTTTATAGAGTGATACTGATACTTTTCAAATGAATCATTGTTGGACAACAAATCATTACTTTTAGATGAACTGATTTTATTACTGCAGGCTACAAAAACCATTGAAGGAACATTTACACCATCCTACACAATAAACTACTGCAGTTTCCTTTTACCCCTTAAGAGAATTAATACCATAGACAGATTAATTAAAATACAGGAGTGACTGTCGGTCCTTTCAGACTGTCGGCTGGTTAATAAGTAGATGACACGTCTTCAATACGTCCCCTGATAAAAAGTTGATTAAAGCTCAGTGTATCAGTCCAGTCCTAATGGGTAATGTTCAGGAAGTGAAAGTGTCTTTCTGTGTATCCGACATGAATGAAGTTTCCTCTTGAAGAGCAGAAGAGGAAGTGGTACATTTATGTGAGAGTGCAATAGTGTTTCTGTTTGAGTACTGTTTGTGTGTCTGTGTGTGTGTTTATAGAGGACATATGTATGTAACTTCTTGTATAAGACTAAGGAGCGCTGTAGATACTGCAGTCCCTCCACTACAGAACAGGACAGCATATCTAATGAGAGGCTAATCATTTATCCAACACAGAGACACGATGTGCATAGCTGATGTACACACCGATGACCTCATTCACACACAGACAGAGACCACTGCAGAGACAGGCTTAGTCAGCTGTAGCAAACTGCAGATAGGGGAAGGGAGGAAGCGAACAAGGATGAAGGAGATAAAGAGCTGTAGAATCAGTTTTAGCAGTCTGTCATATCAGACCCTTTCTGAATTATTTCCACATCAAATGTCATGAGTGTAAAGCTTTTTCAAACAGGTCACAGACTGAGTTTAAAAACAGGCTGCAAAAAGCTATTCTGATGCTACTCTGACAACTTACACAGAGGAATGTGCAGTAATGTTCTAACAAATCCCCACCTGTGTGATGCAAAGTGTAAGTACTATGTTGTATGAAATGTGTAAAAACATAAGAGGTTCAGCCCATTGATGCTGTTACATCAGCTCTCAATAGTCTTGTGGATTAAATGAACAGTCTAATACATGTGATGTCCCTGTGGACTCAAGACTGCAACAGTTGGATTCAAAGCCAGGTATGTTTGCTGCTTTTAGATTTTAGGATTTTACTGGCTAATAATGAACCAAATGTTTTCTGTGGGTAACGGGTCTGAACTGCAGGCAGGTCAGTCCAGCACCCAGACTCTACTGAGTCATTCTGAGATAACACATGCAAAATATAGTTAATATAGTAAATAGACAATGACTTGCTGAAATAATCAAGGCTTCTCTGAGAGACATCATCTGGGCAGCAGTCTATACTGCTACTGGACTGTGCACGGAAACATGGATGACCTACAGTCGTTCAGCAACATGCGTTCATGCTGGTTTTTGACCTGTGCACTGATGAGATGAATAGTCCTCTGCTCTTCCAGATGGCCCTCCAGGGAGTCCATAACATTTTTCCACTTCAATCTGTCCATCTGTTTCTGAATCTCAAAAGTTCTAGACTGGACTACTGTAATTCCCTTCAAATAGGACTCCTTAAAAAGCCTCCAACTGATCCAAAATGTGGTTCTGACTGGAATTAGTAAGAAAGATCATATTTCTCCTACATTAGCTTCCCTCCATTGCTCCCTGTAAAGTCAAGAATAGAATTTAAAATCTATCAAGCTCCTCTCCTGTGGAACCAGCTCCCAGTTCACGTTCGGGAAGCAGACACCGTCTCTACTTTTAAAACTAGGCTTAAAACTTTCTTTTTTGATAAAGCTTATAGTTAGAGCTGGTTTCAAGTGACTCTGAACCATGTCTTAGTTATGCTGCTATAGATTTAGACTGCTGGGGGACCTCCCTTGACACACTTAGCTCCTCCTCTTTTCTCCATCTACTCATACACCACAATTGTTTAATACTAACTTTTTGTCTTCTCTCTCTCGTAGTTGTGCTTCTCTCTCTCTCTGTCCCTCTTTTTCTGCAGGTATCATTGGCCTTGTAGCTGTGTATTCCCAGTCTACAGTTGCTGGCCCATTATACTTGCCAAGTGTTTTGTCAAGGCAGATGACCGCCCACCCTGAGCCTGGTTCTGCTGGAGTTTTTCCTCTCCACTGTTGCCTAGTGCTTGCTCAAGGGGGATTTGTTGGTTTTTCTGTATTATTTAGTTGTATTTTTAAGGTCTTAAACCTTACATTGTAAAGTGCCTTGAGATGACTTTTGTTGTAAATTGGCGCTATATAAATAAACTTGAATTAAACTGAATTTAAACCAGCATCAGTAATTACTCAACATCTGTGATTTTCATTGACTGATATTAATATTGACTGAGCATCTTTTATTTTGCCATCATGTAAATAGAGTTATCTGTCAATCACCTTCCTCCACACTTAGTTATTGTAATTATCTTTCATAAAACACTGTGGAAATGTGAAATGGTAATCAGTAAGCAAGCATGACTGTATTTTTATATTTAACATTGATGATTTCAGACATAAAATGACATATTGGTCATTTTACCAAGCGTGTGTGGACAGTAGTATTAATGTGTTTTAGCATCTTTTTGAAGGATAACATCAAAACAAAATTGTACATAACAGTACAGACAAATGTCAATGATAAAAAAAATGACTTCCCTTTTTGAAGAACTAGATCATTTCCTGTTGACATATTTATTTAGTGGAAAAGGAGTTGATAAATGGACAATTCCTTCTCCACAAAGTAAACTAAAATTGACTCCAGAATAGGAGAGCCTATGAGGATTCAGGAAATATTTTGGGTGAGTACTGTATAAACCACCCCACAGAGTTAGAAACAGTTACCAAGTATGGGGTGTCTGAAGAGTTGGCACTGTAACTCCAATGTAGTCATGTGCAGAAACTGTAAAATGTACATACAGTGCCTTGAAAACGTATTCATCCACTTTGCCTTTTTTATTATTTTTACTTCATTACAACCTGGAATTTAAACTGGTTTTTATTTGACCAAAAAAAATCTACACAAAATGGTCCAAGTTGACGAAGTGAAATGAAAATTCAAAAAAGTTATATTCAAAAAAAGGAAATTGGTGTGTGCATTTGTATTCACCCCCTCCTAAGTAAGTTCTGGTACTACCATTTACCTTAAGAAGTCACATAATTCGTTAAATTAAGTCCAACTGTCTGTCTGACACATTACAAAAGCACCAGAGTCTGCAACACCACTGAGCAAAAGGCAGCATCAAGCAAACAGCACAATGAAGACCAAGGAGCTCTATAAACAGGTCATGGACAAAAAGTATAAATTAGGGTTGTATTACAAATAAATATCCAAAACTTTGAAAATCCCACAAAGCACCAGTAAATCCATCATAGTAAAGTGGAAGAAATATATCACCACAGTAAACTTGTCAAGAGAGCGTGGCCCACCAAATCTCACAAACTGGGCAAGGAGGTAATTAATCTGAGAAACATCCAAAAGACCAGCAATAAATCTGAAAGAGCTGGAGAGCTTCACAGCAATGACTGGAGTGTCTATCCATAGGACCACTATCAACTTTAATTTTTGTACCAAATAAAAATAAATCTAAATTCCAGGTTCTAATGCAACAGGGGTGGGGGTGAATTCTTCTTCAAGGCACTGTAGCTGAACTTCATGGTCACACTGACCACAAAACAATGGAAACTAATAGCACTAAATCTAGATGATTGAGGATGAAAAAAATGAAGAGATGCTGATGTTGAAATAATCAAATGTTATAGTGGAGCATTATGGCAGAATTAAACTGTCGATATAAACTACGAACTATGAATGTGGGTGTTATGGGTAACAGTGGTAGTACAGTAATCACAGGGAGGCTGAAGCCATAAGCCAAGATGTGCATCATCAAGTCAGGAGGAGGGACCAAAATGAAAAGGAAGACAATAAAATAGAAGCAAAATGAAACTGAAAATTAAGCAGCTAAAGTAGTGGCTAGTAGAAAAAATCTAAAAATGTCAGTGACTGAGTTTTGTTTTAGTGCTGAATGATTAATCTAATAACAATCACAATGTCAGCGTGTGCGATTACATGATGGTTGCGATTTAGTTACATAAATACTGTACGTATGTGTGAATGTGACAACCTGTTCCGTGATTGTGTGTAAGTTTGTACTTATTTTTAAGTTTGTTATTATTCTACTTTTTCAGTAAATTGTGGTTTGTGAACATGACACTGCCCCTAGTGGACACATTTATAATGTATATCATTTGGGTTTAGCAGCAGCGCATTTCCAAAGGCACTGGACAATGTCTTCTGAGAAAATCATACACATTAAAGACTAAACTTTATATTTAAACTTTATTCAACTTTGGGATGAAACGTCAAACATGATATTTTCTGGACATAAATGAAAATGTGTGTATTAAAACATTATATAAAAGAGATAGGAGAAAGGCCATAATCACTTGTTTTCTACTTAACATGTAGAAGGTGTGAAAACAAAAAAGGAAGCCTGTGGGAGGGCAGAGCTGGATAAAGACCCTGCAAATTAGTATTTCCATAGTGTCTAATTGCTACAGGGAAAACTGCAGGGATCTTTAGGTTCCTCCTCTGTGAAGTCTATCTTCTGTCTCTCTCTGTCACTCTGTTCTTCCTCAATCTGTGAACTTTTAGTGAGATATGTTTTCTAAATTCTTTTGTTGCCCAAATCCCAAGTGATTGTACCCATGTAGCAGGCATCACTGCACATATCTGAAGTGATCTGAGAAATCTCAATCCCTGCAGCTTGTTAATTTTTTTTACAGGAGAACAAAGTACTCCTAAGCAGCCACTAACCGTAGTAAATGTGTTTTTGTTCCTCAAAATGTAGGAAATGTTTGTCACGCTTTGTGGTGTTTCATACTTCTCTTCTTCATGAAACCATGGTTACACACATTAAGCATCTTTTCTAATCGTGATTGGCTCTACTCCCTACCATAGCTACTTGTTTACTTTGTACCTCTCCCAAAAGTCGCCTTGGATAAAGGTTTATCCCAAACCGGAGAGTGGGATGTGCTCAGGGCACTGTACAGGCCATTGTGCCTCCTGTGCATGGATATGTCGAGTCCAGAAGGAGAAAGCCTGTTGGCACGAAGTTCTAAGTGCACAGTTATCAGAAATTTCATTTTATTCTATAGTATTATCATCTTTAATCCTATAGTGCCCATAAAAAGCAGTACACAAAACTATCTGTCCATATATTTATAGTCATTTAGCATATGTTCTTCAAGCCAGTAACAAGCAACACAATATTTATTCTTTTCTGGAGAAATCTAGACAGTTCATTCGTTCAATTCAGTTTCTGTTTGCTGCTCAGTGAATAAATCTGATCTGAAATGTAAAAATATCAGTCAGTAGTATTTTCTTTCCCATTCTCAGTCAACAATGAAACACAATCACCAACACATCGCTTAACTGTGTGGTTTCAAAATATACCATAACTACTAACCACAGTATGACTGCTTTCTAACATTACACCACAGAGAGTGACGAGGAGGTTGGGTGTATTTGATAAGAACAGCGATGACCCCTCTGGTGACCCAGTATGACAGAAATATTTTTATTGACTTTTATAAGCTTCTCTTTTTCTTGTGAGATACAATAGCTGCACTGGTATTTCTCAGCAGCAAACCACAACATTAGCACAGTTCTCTGTGAACCAAAAACACTGATCTACATAATAATCACACCCTACCTAACACATTCTGGTTAGAAATAACCATATCTGTTTTGTTGTTGTGGTTATTGTCGCTCAGCATCTGCTTTTGTATGAACAAATGGAGCTTTTAGTCAGAGCAGTAAGTTGCTGACTGAACAGCTGGTGTGCCCACTAGCCGGCTGTTTCACTGTAAGATATTTCCTCATAACAAAGTGGGCCTCGTCCCATTTTTCTGACATGACAACTACAGCTGAACTAAAAGCCAGCACTATAAACCTTCACACTTTAGTAACCACTGTACACAACTAGAGGTTGGAACTTGGCTAGACTGCTATCATGGTATCATAAGATAAAACCAGAAGGATCTCCTAGACAGTACAAGTTCTATAAAAAGTAAAAACAAACCATCAAAAATTGTGTACTGTTTATTAATGCTAGTTTTTTCTAGTTATGGTGCAGTGTGTACAACATGTTAAGAATTCCCTGCAAGAATCTGCAATGTTGCGATTGCAACAATTCATGAAATCCGATTAAATCTTGCACTCACTTGCTGTGAATACCCCAGAGAATTAGCTGCTGTTTTCACACCTGCGCTCACACGGACTTTGCTCTTGGGGATTCGCAGGAACGCAAATCCACGGACTGACCTGGATGTTTGCGTTCACACATGCATCTTGTATCTTTTGATACACTAGGCCAAGTTCAACTTTCATGGTATTCTGAATTCCTGATTTTAACTTTTTGCAGTCACCAGTTAAAAAATGATGGTAAATGCTCTTTGCCAAAGAATGTCTCCATGTCTGAGGATAAATATTTTTCTGCTGGTTCAGACATTGTTTAGCTCTCTGTGTTGGCTTTGGAGTTATCATGTCTGTAGTAAGAGCTTGATTTATGCTGACTTACTATGGCTGGAGAAAAGCTGACAGTACAGCTCTGCAGTCTATATGCTCCACTAATTTTTCCTCTGTCAATCACTTTGAGTCTGTGGGCAAATTGTGGGAAAAGTAATTTACACTGAGTATTTTTCTATTTCATCATGTGGCAGTATTAAACATTTGTGCAGACTAGAAACCACTGAGGATACAGTTGTAGGGATCCTAGTTATGACTTTGGTAACAGCTGCTGAGAGACTGATGATTCTCACTAAACAGAGTTATGAGAGAAGTGCTAGGAACACTGGATGCTTTGCCACAACCAATAAAAACTTAGTTTCCTGTAACTGACACAGTAAAAACAGTAAGATCTTCATCTTCCAACAACAACAAAAAAAAACACAACTATGTAGAACTCAAGAATTTCCAGTGTCCAGCTGACCAGACTGGAGGCCTGCAGTACATTCCCATACGTTGAACAGCTGCCTGCTTTTATTATAGAAAGTTCTGATGGCTTCACTGGTAATAATGTTTCCACACTGGGGCGTGATTACTCAATTTAAGTGACTAATGGTCTGCAAAATGTAAATGTAACCTCTCATTCACTTCACATTCATTCTGACTGACATTTAATTTCCCTGATTTCCTATTTGCATCTGTCTTTACAAAATGAATTTCACTAATTGGCTAAGAAAAGCAATTCAGATATGACTAAAAACTACATGTGACTCTGACCATACTATACTACCGTCTCTGCCCATTACATCTATGCACTAATTTGGGGTGGGCATAATATAATAAATGCTGCATAATAGTTGCAGCATTTATTAGTAAAGACAATGAAGGGTATTTTCCATTCTGCAGGCTAAACAGCTTCTGCACTGGCCAAACTATGGCCAACTCATTGGTTGTGGGGTTTATGGCATTGAGCTGAGTTTAGTTCTTTTCAATGAACCACACACTATAGCAACTGAAACTGAGCAGATGATGTTGGATTTGGAGATAATAGATGTTGACAAGCAGTTACTTTTACTGAAATGACTCCAATACAGAAAAGGGACATGATCTGTATGACATTTTTTTACAGCCTACTTTGCTGTTATGTGTTATATTTCTGGTATGGTCTGTGGCTAAGCAGTGTCTACACTGTAGATTTGACAGAGAAGCACAAATCACAAAATTTATCTGTGATCTGTATTTTCTAATATTTTAATATGATGCATTTAATATAATAATCATTACTATGAATATGATTAATAATTCTGTGCTTTTAATTGTGCAGCCCTGATGTTGTCTCTGAAACAGCATTAATACAATTACAGTAAAGTCCATGACCAGCAAATTATTGAAGATTTAGGGAACACTATTATACTATGACCAAATTATTATATTTCCAGTTATTACATAATAAAATAAGAGCAGAAGAAATACTACTACTTCAAGTTTTTAGACTGGTTTTCTGTAACTGTTAGTGCCATGTTAGTACATTAGTCTGGCACCATGGTAATATGGCTAAGTGCAATGCTTGTTTTTTTAATAATAGCATGGAATATAGGAAGCACAGTTGTAAGTATCCCTGCTCAATACTAATCTATTATTTGCCACAGTAATGCAGTTTAATGAAATGAACAAAGCATTTTCATTTGCACCAACCTGGTTGACATCAAACATTTTGTTTTTGTTTTTACGTTGTGACAGCTGGATGAAAATGTATCATCGCGGCAGTAAAGCTGAGCTCAGTGTCTATCGTCCCCCTTTAAGAAATCAAACCAGCTCTTCACAGCAGATGACGGTGAAAGCTGAGCCGTGTTTGACTCAATCATATCTCCAGCCTGATAGTCATGGATGAATTTAGATTTCTTTCATTCAGCCTATTCTGCACTGAAGCTCTCTTCTGCCTTATTGCTTTCATTCCTTAGATGATTCTGATATTCACCGGAAAGTTATTCCTCTGGAACTCACAATGTCTTATTGGGATTACAAAAGAGACAGAAAGCGAGCATGAATGATAGAGAGACTGAGTGAAAGAGTGTGGCCAATTCCCCCTTGGAATCCACACATTGTTTCCCCTCAGCCGATGGGGATTCTTATCAAAATGCTGCCAGGACTATTATGAAAGGATATGGTAATTATGGAAAGCACAGATACACATACGCAGCCAGGAGGCCAACGAAGCACTGGGCTAATATAACATGTCTGGTGTGGAGACTATTTACATACCCTTCCACAGCGCTTGTCACATTCAATTAATTACTCTCTGGCAGGGTGACAAAGATGATTAAAAAGAATGATGAAAAATATTTCTTCAAAATCAGCTTTTTAAAATAAAGCCAAATGAAAACAAGACATGTTGTTTTTGTAACAGTTAAAGGTTTTTGGTTTTTTTACATTCCCAAGAGGGATTACAGTACCATTCCATCTACTCAGGAAGGGAATGTAGAAAATGAGCCAGAGAGGATGTTTGTAGGAGTGGCTGTGATCATGAGCTGTGCTTTATTGTGCTGGGAGGAAAAAAGAGAGCTCAAGTCTGTGGGGTAATGAGCTGCATCACAGCGTCCGTTCATAACCCCTCACATCTGATGTCTTTTTGTAAACGCATCCTATTTAACACTGTCACATCAATTAGTAGGTGAAAGAGAGATGCGCAGCTTTGAACAGACACTGTGTGTCAGGAGGTGCGGTGAGATTTAAGGGAATTTATCTTGGCAGAAGGTTTTTAATGTTCACAATGTGTGACTGTGCTTCGCCTATCACACACAAAAGACCGGGCTGAATCGGAATTGTTTTTTTCAGCTAAAATCAAACATCGGGATGTGACAGCCTTGTGGGGGAATCGGGAGCCGTTAGTCTGCTGCAAGTACCCCAAGGGGCATATGAATATAGAAATCTACATTTCAAGTAGCAGCGAGGTTCCACTGGATCGTATTCCTGACGATCGCTGAAATGTACTCGAGCAGCTTGAGCCTAATTTCTCACTTGTGACTGAGAGCTCCCCGGCTGCAGCCTTGCTCGGTCTGTTCATCGCATGGGCTTCATTCAGCGCGGGCGTTCTTCAAGGAAGCCTCTCTTCACACATTAATGTCATCTTCTATACAGATGTCTGCCCGTGAAATTTCTTTTCCCCCCTTCTGTTGTTTTGTCTTTTGTCAGGAAACAGAATAGCTTGCCTCAGCCAGTTAAGCCTCGTCTTTGAGATCGGTCAGCTGACAAACGGACTGCAACGTGCTGGCAAGCTCTGTGACACATAGTCCCTTTGTAATAACGGATTATTTTCTGTCATTTCTTAACTGTAAAAAAAAAAGGCACAGTGGCTGTTCATTTGCACTGCAAGACACACGATGAACTGTTTTATTTTGAAAGGTGAGAGGCTTTGCCTGCATTTAAGTGTCTGAATGCAGCTTTTCAAAACACCTTGTGAAATGTTTGATCCATCTGAGGAGTTAACACAGTGAGCCAGCAAGCGAGTCTTAATCAGTACAAACAATGAATGCAGCTGTTGTCTTGGGAGCTCTGTTCTTCCAGTATTTCAGAACAAGCTGTGGCAGTAATCATCATGTGGTGATACAGAGGCGAGGAGGAACAGTAAACTGGATGATGAAGAATGACAGTGCACAGTAAATCTGCATTCATAGTTATATATATAAAATATTAAGTGAAGTTACAGCTTCATATTAACTTACAGTACATCATACTTAGTTTGATGCAATAAAGTTTAGAGAAAATCACTGGGCTGAAAATGCTGGATCGATGTGTCCCTCCTTTTTGGGTCAGGTAAAAATATTTGCAGTGACTAAATGCAGCTGTCCGACCTACAAGTCTGGGAGCATCTGTGAATCATAGAGTTTCCTTACTTTCTCAGCCCTACAGGAAATGCCTGGATGTCACCGACGTGCTGCGCTCTCTACCCACAGCTGTACGGTCACACCTCTACCGCCCTCACCCTCAAACATTGCACCCAAAAGTCGTCAGTTTTTTAGAAGAACAACAAACGTTGACTTGACTAAAAGCCCACGCAATGAAAGCTCTTACTCAAATCTCGATTGGCAGGAGTGTGCGGCACCTCTGCCCGCCAGAACACTCTGAATCAGGAGGAAAATAAACCACGCAAACCAGTCGAGCCACAGCACAGCGCCTTTCCCACCCTTAGGGAGTGTGTGCAAACAGCACTGTTGCTACAGTGATTGGAATGGTGAACACTGCCAATCAGGTCAATTGCACAGATATTTTTTTGTTCATGCTTCAAACAGCTTACAATGTCCATTCATTACACTTTGGCCACAGCAAACAGCACAATGCTATTCATGTGACTCACTGAGTGGCAGAATCCACTCACACAGGCTCACACACTCACACTCACGCAGAAACATTAAAGTCCCTCAGGTGTCAGAGCAAATACTTCTTTTAAAAACACACAACCCAACAGGCTCCTACCTGCAATTTGGTGGCGGGTCCAAGGTTATCTCCGCTAGCTCCTTCTGGATTCTGCAACGAGAGGAATATCTACATTATGATCTCACTTCCCAACACACACACACAAACACCGACAGTTACATAAATCCTGACTGTAAAAATCAATCTGTAAGTGTACACACTGAATACCTCATTGATTTTCTAATGAGCTCCTTAGCGCTGGGACTGAAATAAGTCCTGTCACACAAGATCAACGTGCGCATACACGGCTGAATGTTTGTCATTTTTAACCACATGTGCGTAAATTGATATTGATGTCAAAAGGCCATGTTGGCTAGAGGTAACTAATCTGATATATCTGGGTAAATTCATTTTACTGTGCATTATGGCCTTCACATTTTCAGGAAGCACATAAAAAAGGTTAGATGAATAGACTGTACAGAGGTCAGATATCTTCCTGATTAAATATTCATTACATTATAATGCCTGAGATTTGCCTAAAAGGATCCAGCAACCAGGTGTTGCACATTACAATTACTCTTTAAGCTAAGCTTCAGCCTCATTTTATCATGGAGCAAGAGGGAGTAAGTTTCTGTCCTAAGTGAAGTTCAAGGGTCACAAGCACTGCAGGTGAGGGGATGATGAAGTGTGATATCAGCAGGTGGACTGTTGATAGTAATATACAAGTCATTCTATGTTCCAACGTCACGTCACAAGCTTTGAGTATTCACAAACACAAGTAGCCAGACTGAGTTTGTTCTGCAGGGCAGGAATGTTTACTTTACAACAAATAATAAAACCAACAATAAAATGGTCAACACACAGACATAATAACAGACTAATAGTTCTCTGTTAACACATAAGACAAGATAAGATAAGATACTAGTCTTTGGTTTTACTGATGTTGAGCTTTAAGCTGTTGTTGTTGCACCACTCAGTAAAGCTCTTTGAGAAGCCATCACAGAATTTTTGTAGGTGACAGGTTCCTGAGTTGAGGCAGAGGTGTAGAGTGTAAACAGGAATGGTGTCAGTACAATTCCTTGAGGTGCACCTGTGCTGCTCATC
>OMLM01004804.1:26101-36391 GCA_900302695.1 Helostoma temminkii
GAGAGAGAGAGAGAGAGAGAGAGAGAGAGAGAGAGAGAGAGAGAGAGAGAGAGGCTGAAGAGCTGCTTAAAAACCACTGTTCTGTAGTTATGGTGAATGTATGTTGTATTAGGGATGCTGGATCATATGGTGTGTGAATGAATGCTAAGCCAGTTTGTCAAAGTCAAAGCAAAACAATGTCTAGGCTTAAAAACCTGCAGAGAGTCAGGAGAGGCACAATTCCAAAGAAGGAGGCACAACAGAAGAAAACTCTGCCGCAGACTGACTACTTCTTTACTCTGGGGTAGCCAGTAGCCCAGTGTTTTGAGAGCACACAGATACTGAGGGAACATAAGCTTGAAAAGATTGGAGAGGCACATGAGTGAAAGCCAAGAAGAAAGAATCAGTGTAACATGATTGTTATTTTTTTACATCTTGTTAAAACTCTAAATATTCTCCACCAGTTGCAAATTTTTGATACTCATGAGTTGGAGGCTAGAAAATAACAGTTACATCCTAAGAGTAGACCTGGTCCTCTGTGTGGATAGAAGCCACTTGAGGTGTTTGGGGCATGCGTCCTTGATGCCATCCTTTGCAGGTTTTCCAGGAATAAACACACAAGGTACTCTCAGGTATACCCAGAATGCCCTGGGGAGATTATAAGTTTCATCTGGCTTGGAAACACAACGACATCCCTCAGGAGGAGCTGGAAGATGTGGCTGGTAAGTGAGACCTCTGGACTAGCCTGCTCAGTATGCTTCCACTCAGATCTGTGCTTTCATGACTAAAATAGATCCTTCATCCTGGTTTGTTGATAACGGTTGTTTCATCAAGTTGCTTTCTTTTCCAGGAAAGAAATTAACCAACACTCTTACCTAAAGGTCCATGTAGCAGCTGTTCCAGGGTTTTTTTGATCTTTATGATCTTCCTCAACAAATAACTTTTACCCAGATGTCATGGAATTCTAGGCAACATATTTCAGTGCTTTCTGGGTACTTCAAGTCATTCCTGTTTAAGAGCAACTGAGCAAACTCTATCTGCTGATGAAGATCATAGGTATGTTCAAAGCCCTAGAAAGGTACATACCTACCAGAGACCTTGGTCACAGATGTACTCACTGCTTCAATTAGCATTTATTTCTAATGTCTTATACCTCTCAGTTACATGTGAATATCAAGACAAAAGACCTACAGGTAGAAACTGGTACAAGAACCTCTCCTGATTACAGAATAATTTTTTAGTACAATGGACTCGTGCTGTATTTTAACATTGAAGTATGTATTAATATCAAGTCCAATATATCTGCGGAAGTGGAAACTACAGGAACGTGTTTTAGGACTGCCCCTCTGTCACACTTTGCTCATGCCTAAAGGACAATGGGTTCACACAGACTATTTAAGAGACCAAATCCCACAATGTCAAAAAAGCTTAAATATGAATATTCTAATAATTTAAGATTCAAGCACTTGCTGGAGACCAGTAAAATTACTTTAGTGGTGAATATATTTCTACATAATTCACTGCTGACAGACTGATATCCGTCATCTCTGGCTATCTAACATAACACGTCATTCCAGAGAAAAACGTTGCCGCTTGTTTCTATGGCTGATGATAACGTGTGCCTGCTTTTGAATAAATTCAATCACATAAGGCTCTAGGTTTTTATCAGGAAACATGTTCATAATTTAGGTTCGTACCAAATCTTGTCATACTATCTTTCTTTATATATCAGGAACAATTCAATATTTCTGAACACAAGAAATATCACAATGTAATCTCTTTAGAAATATTCACCAACCATACAAAGTGAATATTTTACTTCACTAATCCATGATCCATCCATAGAAAAGTTTCAATCAAAGAGCTTTTGTTCAGGCATGTTCACCAGTCAGTCCATTCCCAGTTTATTGTGGAACAGACCCAAAACAGAAAAACCTATGCAAACCCAAGTTTGCATAGGTGCATATGATATATATCATGCCTTTGGAAACAGTCCTTCACAGCCTCTCCTTATCTGACACATGAAAGATGTGTGGGGAGATAACATGGTCCGAATATCCACACATGGATTTCATTCTAAATCTTCTCAGAAAACAATAACTTAATGACACTACATGACTCACTGGGGGAAAAAGTTTAAAAAAAAAAAACATTTTGGCAAAGGAGTTTGTTAATACAATCTCCACAGTGATGGAGCCATTACCAGCTCAAGTGTGTGCTGTGTAATTTCATCCGCAGTATTTCCTGAGGTGGCACATTTTGACTGAAGCTGGGGAGCTGTTAGGGAGAGTGCTGCAGTGAACACAAGGCTGGGGGAGTCCAAAGGGAAAAGCTCTGATCAGACTGAGACTTCATTGTGCTCCTGCGTGTCTTCTTTACCCAAACACTTGCTTTTTCTAAGCATTCACAGCTCATTACAACTGATAATCCCTTAGGACACTTCAAGCACTAAGCTATTATATTCTGCATGCCTTGACAAATGCAAATAAGTCTATATCATCTGAGCATAAACACTAGGTTTAGCTTGTGTGTGTAGTAGTAGATGATTGATAACAGGATCTAGCACTAAAAGCAGTTAAATAATACTGTGCCTGTCAAGCTTCCTATAAAGAGGTAACCCTGCAGCTCTTTATTTTTTATGCTGTAGCCATCTCTGGTGATAAGACGTCAACGCTGTAATAAACAGCTGTGGCTGAAATTATAAGCGTACAGTGCATTGCTTCCTTTGTGCCTAAGGATTTTTCTTTCTCAGGAAATACCTGGAGCAGAACGTTTACAAGAGATTACAAAGAGGCTTTGATTAAAGATGTCCTATAGATCACAGTGAGACAGAACACAGAAAGACAGACCTTAAACAAATGTGTGTATGTGATGGCCAAAGTGAATAAAAGGTTCAGATTTAGTACTATCAGAACAATCACCATTTTCCTAGTATGCCAGGGGAAGGACCTGCAGCGCAATGTCACGTACAGAGTAGTTGGTAGTTTTGCATGGTTTGGTGCCAGTTTATATCTCTGAGCTCCACATCCTGCATTCTACATCCACACCCTTCAGATCTTCTGATCAGGTACTCCCCCCCTGTTCCTCCTTTGTAGTCCAGTTCTAGAGGCAATGCAGGCTTTTCCATTAGCCTAGGCTGTGGTACAGTGCACCCTGCAGTGTCAGATCTTCCCACACCCACACTTGCAAATTATTACCTTGCTGACATGATTGCTCTAAAATTGCTGTCACATTCTGTCAAATTGCCTTTTATTTGTTATTTAATTATATTAGAATTGCGCCTCTCTTTCTCTCTCTCTTTCAATTTCTCATTAATATTCTGGATGAAATCAGTGGATGAGTTTGCAGTGGTAAATCTGAGCAGATCTTTGGTGGTGAACTGTGACAGACCAATTACAAATTGTTCTGACAGTACTGACATTTGGCAGAAATATGCTCAGTCTCTTTATTCACTGAATACAAATTCAACACTATGAATGTGTTTCAGGAGAAACCGTGTGAAAATGCACAGAATAATTTCCTTGTTTAAAAGACATTTTGTTTTGCCATCTCTGTGACATGTGGTTTTCCACCACAGCTACAAGTGTGGCCTCTCATGGCAACTGTAATGTGCTGTTAAGACGACATTTACATTTACAATCCAGCGCAGAATTGTGCACAGGTCCAATTTTCCACACCCGTCCCACAAGAACAAGGTTCAGTACCAGGCTCTTATATAAGTCAAATCCACAACCCAACTTAAATCCACAGCCTAACATCAACTGTCCACTATTTTCATACCCTGTCAGTCAGCTGCATTTTCAATTATGGAATGATAATTAGACATGATAAAACTGCACTGATTAAGGAAAACTGTTTTTGCTCTAATGTTTCTTTCTCCAGCTACAGCCTACTGCACATCACAGCGCATACAGCAACACTTGTGTTGCATGCCCCACTTTATGTTGTGACTGGGTACAGAGGCTAAAAAAGAAAAGTTGAATTATGTGCTTTTATTTGGTGATACTGCTTCTAACACATCGCTACTGTGGCTGCCTATCAGTGGCACAGTGGAGAAAATAACATCTCATTTAACAGCTCTGATATCAGCATCATCACACGACTCACTGTGACTGTGCTGCTTTGCCAGCTTATTGCCCAACCACATAACAGCTGCTGTTGCTCTGTGCCATCACCCCGTGATATCCAGTGCCAGCCTGGCACAGGATACAAGCTGGTTATAAACAGAATCAGTGCTGTGTTGTGAGAGAGCTGGGCAGAACCACCAGGGCTGACCTTAAAAGGAAAATGTCTGGCATTGGTTTGCATCCCCTCTCTGATTGTACGAGTGGTTGCATCATTTTGCAGGAGCTCTTAAGTCACACGGTTTTAGCACTACTTGCTACTACTTGTTCATAACAAGAATTATATTTTAAGAATGTGTCTTTTTATTATTGGCTAGTAGAGCTTGCTTTGAATGCAGGAAGGAAGTGATGCTTTTATAGCCAACATCTTGTTTGTGGCTGAGCATAAAAATGCATCACATCCATGGTGTGATAACTAATTCCTTATAATAACTAATAACTAATTCTTACTTTTTGTAATTATGCAATTAAAACACTGACTGCTGCCTTTATCAGTCTTTTTCAGTGATGTCTTTCTTTCATTCATACATTGCTCACTTTTACTTTAATGTTAGTCATAGCTTCATTCTGACAGAGACACAACACATCCAGATGCCCTCAGATTAATGCAGTGCATATCTGAAGGGGTATTTAAGTATTTAGACCAGGAAATGTCATGAAATTGATTAAAATCTCACACTGTTCCAAAACCAGAAGTTTTCAAAAGTAACATGACAAAAGCAACAAATCCTGACACTGGCAAAGCAAAGAATGTGTGGTATTCAGTCTTGTTAAATGGTTTAAGCATTAAGCCTCGGGCACTGAAAATCACAGGCTGCTATATAAACCCTGACTGACACTTGATTTTTACAAATGTGAAAAAGCAACACAGTAGTGGTTACTTAGCATAAAAGAGAAAACCAAACAAGTGACAGTTGACCACTTGAGTAACTGGGCAACAGATGAAAGAAAAAGTCCAGCAGATGTACCTCTTAGCACTGGTGGACAGCTTGGCAGCAGTTTTGCTGGAGATTTTGGCCTCCTTCTTCTTGGGCTGGGTCTGATCCCGCTGCTCGGGGCCCGGCTGCTCCAGAGGAGCCGCTTCTCTCAGTTCGGCATCAGAGCTTCCCCCACTGGTGTTGGGGCTGTCGTCCGGCCTCGGTTGCACCTCACTGGACATGATGACACTGCACACACACATACACACAGACAGTGTTTAGCACATTCAGTGTAAACACAAAAAACACACGGGCATTATCACGGCTATTGTGACTGCATGTCAGCTTCCACTGATGAAGACTATTTGATATGATTGAAAGAACTTGATAAACTAGCAGAACCTTTTATTTTGGCAGTTTTGACCATTTCTAAAGTCAAGAACTTCATGTTTAACTTAGTTAATACTGAATCATTTGTATTAAAGTCAAAATTTTCCATTGCCTGAAGTTATATATAGAACATTTGTATTACCCACTAAATCAAACTCCAATAATACTCCATTCATAATGATATATGACTTAATCATCAGTGTTTCCCCACCTCTCTTCTCTCCACCCAAATAAATCAATACAAATGCCTTCACCTCCCCCACAAAAACTATTAATCAAATATTAAAACTGTTGCAGAAATGTCTCCAGTCCAACAACTTGTGAGGTTTTTGACAGTTGGTTGAACAAAACAAGATGTTAAAAAAAAGTATTCATAAAAAGTCATAAATAGATAATAATCTGTAGATAATGCTATGATTGAAAAAATCCTCAGAATCAGCCAAGCTGAACGCCTGCTGGTCACAAGCCTTCGGTCTCAATAATGAAAAGATACCTACAAGGTCACGTTCACTAAATCCAGTTCCCTCAGTGTGTGTGTGAACCTCAAGGTGAACACCTCTATTTACATTCCCAAGTCTGGTATGAAAAATGTATGACAGATGAATAAATATGAAGGCATTTTACTACATGCTATTGAGCTGAAATGAAGATCAGAGGTAAAGGTGACAGGAGTTCAGGGAGCAAACTTGGCTTTTGACTAACAGCCACAGTGCAATTAACTGAATTTGGTTGAGAGTTGTTAGGGAGATGATGGTGGGATCATAGTCCACGCCATGAGCATTTGGTCGGTTACACAGCTTTGCCTCTTCTAGCTCTGTGTTTGATTTGAAATCATATAATGCATAGGACATTAAAATGCCAGGCGTCTTTACCTTCAATAGGTTTTACGTGGTTGAGACATGAACCTAAACTACTGACAGGTTCAAGAAGAGAAAGGTCAGAGAGGTCAAACTTTACACAGGCATTGAAAAAATGCAGTCAAAATATTACTACACCAAACAAACAGATGTCTGGAGCGCTCAAATATCTGTTGTTTAATGGTCAGGCTCAGGTTGACTTCACCCTCAACACAATATTTTTGTCTGGTTCAGTTCAGATTATGCCACTGCTCACTTGGGCTCGGGTCTGGTTCTGACAGAAATGTCACTAGAAAGAACTTTGTGGGAGATGTGGACATTTTAGCAAAGTCTGGAGTCAATTAGAAATTTTGTTTTTTTATATATATATATATGAGATACATGTTGCAAAATTATTTTCTAACTGGTCTAAATCAAGATGGCAACACAGATCTACAGTTTGCTGGTGATGGTCCTCTGTACATCTATGTAGATATACCATTAAAAAAACATCACCAGTCATTTAAAATGCTAACTCTGTCTTCACTGTATTTACAATCAATTACATGTTCTAAAATCTTCTTTCTATGCGAGTCCAAACTTTCAAATGGTATAAAGCAGCGGAGCCAAAGCTAAAAATGATTGAGAGCTGTGACTTACAGTTAGAGGTGGAGTTGCTCATAAATATAAAAACTGGTTACTGAAATTATATGACAACAAAGAAATTGATCAAAAAGTTGTTAGCTGGTTTACAAAAAGAATTAACAGTGCTAACAAATACTTCTGAACAGAGGAAAAATTGAAAAATTCTAAGCAGCCCAATAGGCCGCAGGTGTACAAGAAGAAGAGGAATATTTTACGTGATGATGAAAAAGTCCTAAATGCTCTCCAGGAATCAGGCCTGTTCCTTTTTCGACCATCAAGGGAAACCCTTATAACGGAGGCCTCAGAGGATTTACCACGAAACAAAACTCACTTGTGGGAATCAATAACAAAAAGGACAGGCTGCAGCTTGCAAAATACAATGTACAATACATACAAAAATCATACTGTGTCAAAATGATGGAAAGAGTTGAATATGAAGAAGAACAGCTCACGACACTGAGCACCAGCTCATCTGTCAAACACAGTGTTGGTTCTTTTATGACTTGGACGTGTATGGCTGCCAATAGAAGTGACACACTGACATTTATTGGTGTTTTCACGACTGATGTAGGAAACACAGACAGACAGAGAGAAGCATTTTGTAAGCTCTGATTTAGTTAAATGCAACTGGATGCGGTGAATGATATTTCATCATTCTGCTGGACTATAATCCTAAATGCACAAACACAGCAGCCAAAGGAAGATGATCACTTGAAAAGATACCTGCTGAGTCAAAGACCTGAGGGAGTCACACAAAATATCAAATATGATGGTTTCAGGTACTATATAGCTCGCACACTAGGGCGACATTTTGATGGTTACTATAAGGTGCTGTCACGGCGAGCAGTTATTACTGTGTAGAAAATGGTGCGTTTCCAGTTGCCAGGTGAAGACCAACACGCTGAAAGTAAAAGTTGCAGACAGAGCGACATATCACCTCTGCCACAAGAGACAGTGCAGATGTTTCTTCCACACAGGTGTGAAACTGTCAAAACAGCTCAACCATAACTAGCAGTCTTGGAAAAGCACACCAAAGGGTGTGTTACTGAGCTGGTCTAACAGACAATCACACCCCAGAGAGGACACAGTTCCATACATTCCGCCAGGACGCAAACATGCCGTATTCCCTTCACACATTTTGCAGTTAGCTAACAGCTAATAGATGCTACCTTGCTTTTCGGCGAGCACGTCGTAATATATTTGTTGTTACTCGAAACTTTTTTATGGAACTTCAGTTTTTGTAATAAACAAACCAAAGCTTTAAACAACTTTTACATTCGGCACAGTTAACTACTGCTAACAGTAAGGTAACGTGTTTCAGTTGGAAAGTTTGTGGCACTATGGTTAACGTTACCTAACGAGTTTTCACAGTGGTTTAAATTTGACTGGACCTCGCTCAGGTTAAATAATGCAGTTTCGTGCAGTGAGAACATACCGAATTAAACTGTGGCTGCTAATGCCTTTAAATGCCTTTTAGTGCTTTGCCACGAGGTATGTATACACGTTGAGAAAGGAAGTACGTTTAAAAATGCTGATATTTTGGACGAAGTTCGGGGATACGTTCCCAACTTAAAAGATACGTATCGGGGCTAATGTTGGCGTTAAGGGGCACTCGCCGCTCCAGCTGCGCACTGGCTATCTCTGAAGAGTTAACATCAATTAGCTCCGGTGTCAGGCATTTTTAGAAAGGTAACGTTTAACGTCAGGATAATGTAAAGCTAAACCGCAGCCCAGCCTCTGGTTATCCGGTACCAGACCTGCCCCTGACCACAGCTAAATCAGCTCCAGCACAAAAGACAGAATGGATGCCCCCCGCCTCCCCTTCTTCCCCATCCACCACCACCGCCCCCTCCCTCTAAAAGATACCGTAATAAATAGACCGTTATTCTGTTAGTAGATTTGAATCCCCAGAGAAAAACACAGACGACTCACCTCTCTTAACAAGCTGGACGCACGGCGGCAGGAAAAAATGTGTTATAATGTCCTCCGTTTCTTTCGTAATCCCTAACACTGGCTGTCCGCTGCTCTCCGTCCGTTGCCTTGACTGACTGCTGGAGAATGTGCCAAACCTCCACCGTAAGCTCAGCCTTCGTTTCCTGCTTTAGCTGTCAAAATAAAAGTTCGAATTGTGCGTTCACGTTTTTGCCTTGTTTTTTTTCTATAAGTTGTCTATTGCAATTAAACTGTGTTTAAGAGGGAACTGTGGAATTGATTTTTATTCCATTGCAACACTGTTTAATGGTTTCCAACAAGTTAAGTCAAATTAATGTATACAGCGTGTGAATTCCACTTTCCTAATTATGTTACTGTTGTGATATGATTTTCATATTTCATTATTCTTATCTGGAATACTATGATGCATGTTACATGTACTGTTTCTGAATTAAATGAACCGATAACTCTTAGGTGACAGTGTGCTATATTGACACTTCTATCTTTCGTCTTTTTCAGCTCTTGCTCTTGTAGAGAAAAAGAAGATTAAAAAATGACACACTGCCTTAAAAGGCACCGATGCTCCTGAAATATTAATAACTTACATCCCAGGTGAAAATATGAAAATAGGACCACTTTCCCAACACATTCTAGTAGTTTTCTTCAAAGTACAGTGAAACTGTTTTTAGGTAGAGAATCCTCACTTCCGGGATTTCCCATTTTTAGCGACACTTAACAAATCAGATCACCTCTGTGCGCGCGCTTTACGCGAGTACGCGCATTGTGGCAGGCTTTGATAATAGTGTAGACTACAAAGGAACTGAAAGAGACACTAATATCATGTGGGCTATTAATCCATCTCGTTTGACAAATGTGTATTAAGATTTCAGAAGCAGTTTCCTAGATGCTAATGATATATAGTTAATGTATGACACAGATTCACATTACTGCAATTGCATCAATGATGAGTCACTTGGCCATTTGACCTTTGGTGACCTGGTGGAAGGCAAGAGCTGGCTGCTATCCACTACCCCATAATTGATTTTATCTATGTTACTTACATTATAAGTAGTAAATTTCTTTTAAAAAGATTGCCCTCTTTGTCCATGGGATGCGTGTACCAAGTCGGCCGGAACCTTTTAATGCGTTGTATGTTTCTATACGCCTGGTACAGTGGCGGACCATAGCTACTCAACATGCGCCATTGAAAACAAACGTAGCCGAAACGGCGGGGGACACTTTCTTTCATTTCGTTGGTAAAAAGTTAGGAGCATTATCTTTGTCTTTAATAAACGCGAGGCATATTTTAAAACAATGGAGACTATTTTAGAGCAACAGCGTCGCTACCACGAAGAAAGGGAGAGGCTAATGGATACTAAAACAAAAGAAATGTTACACAAAAAGTCCACGGTAAGCTGAGGGTTTTAAGCTAGCGTTAGCGCCAATGCTAACCAGATAATTCAAACC
>OMLM01004804.1:36411-46452 GCA_900302695.1 Helostoma temminkii
AGATAATTCAAACCCCAGAAACAATATATTTCATAGCTGTACTTCAAAAATGAAACGGATTTCTGTGTTTTTTTACAGCTGAGGGAACAGATCAACTCTGACCATCGAACCAGAGCAATGTTGGATGTAAGTAACATTGTTACACGGCTGTGTAACGATAATGTTATGCTAAACGTTAGACGGCTAACATTTTCTTAAGTTACATTTGACGTGCAATTCTCTTAACATCATTTTAAGGCACATTTGCTACTGTTACTTACAGTTTTAACGTGAAAGAGCACAGCTTAATAACGTAGCTACACGTCTTAAATTCTAGTTTAATGTACTTTTCATACTTAACGGGGAGCTTTATTTGAGTGACTTGAGTCGAATTTAAGCAGACGTGATTCTTCAACTCCACTTTAATATGGCATAAGTGCCCATTGGTGACATATATTAAAACTGGAACGAAAATAACTGAAATGAGAAATGGCTGTTTTGTGGACTTCCTGTGGAGCATCCTAATAATGCAGAAGAGCTCTAATGTTAAACTTGCATGTAAAAAAAAAACAAAAAACAGCAAATACCTGTTATGTGTTTGAAAGTGATGATACTAGTCCCAGTAGTTTGTTGAAATGTTTGTCCACGTGAAAATTAGCAATTGCATTAGCTGGTCATTGCAAACCAAAGCAGTCTGATTGTTTTTAAATGTTTTGGCAGAGGTATATGGAAGTGAGCGCAAATCTAAGAGATTCCTATGAAGACAAAGATGGGTAAGTCTGAACTAAAATATTTTGTGGCTTTTGAAATCATTTTTATTCTTGATTTCACATTCTTCATGTAATATGTTGTTGTTAATATTTTACATTGAAAGTATTTTTCTTATCAACAGGATGAGGAGGGATGAGCTTGCTGCCATATCGGGACCAAATGAGTTTGCAGAGTTCTACAACAGGCTGAAACAAATAAAGGAGTTTCACAGAAAGCATCCAAATGAGGTAGGTATATTTTCAAATAATGCTATGTAAACATTTTGAAACAGAATATTAAAACTCCGGCCGCTTGGCTTTCTTGTAGATTTCCATTCCCATGTCTGCAGAGTTTGAGGAGTTGATGAAGGCTCGAGACAACCCCAGCGAGGAGGCTCAGAGTAAGCATCAGTTCGCTCAGAAAAAAATAATAGTTGGTTCATTCTCACAATGCAACTAGAGTCTGTTTGTTTTCTACAGTTTACATTGATGCATGTTAAAGCCAGGATTGTACAGTCATCATTGAATCAATCAAGAGGACACTAACAACGTAGCCAGTCAAATACGTAATGCACAAGTGTTTCTGTCCTATATTAGGGTTATCACAAAAACGTCCAACTGAATAAAATGTAACAAAGCGTTACATTACATTTCCAATGGTAAACAAGCACAAATCCATCTAATCAGAGCCATAGACTCCAACCACTCTCACTCACCCTCTGACAGCAGATCCAGCTGCTGTAGCTAATGTTACCACAACAGCAAACATTAGCTAGTTACTTTCCCCAGCGCTGAGAACAACTCTGAAGTCAGAAACTGAGCTAACTGACCGCTGGGTGTGTGAGATACGTTCCAAACCTGTAATGAAATACTGTGTGTGTAATTCATTACAGACTTGGTGGAGTTCACTGATGAGGAAGGATACGGTCGTTACCTGGACCTCCATGACTGCTACCTGAAGTACATCAACCTGAAGGGAGTTGAGGTTATGATCTTTTATCATCTGCATAATCCATTGTTCACCTTCAAACTGAGCCTTTATGTTTAAAGTATCTTCTGTCTTCTTCTGTAGAAACTGGAGTATATCACTTATCTGTCTTCATTCGATCAGCTGTTTGACATCCCCAAGGACAGAAAAAACGCTGAATATAAAAAGTAGGTCCATCGTGTTGACTCGCATCAGAACTGACTTGCACACCTGAGCACAACCTGTAGTAGACCGATCAAGTATATTAATGTGTGAGTCCAACGTGATCTGTCTCTGTGCAGGTATTTAGAGATGCTGCTTGAGTACCTGCAAGACTACACAGACAGAGTCAAACCTCTGCAGGACCAGAACGAGCTGTATGGTAAAGTGCTTGCAGACTTTGAGAAAAGGTGGGAGAACGGGACGTTTCAAGGCTGGCCGGTAAGTTCTTCTGACTGGGTCTTCACACATGGTGGTGTTGGGATTAAGTGATGTCACCTTGTCTAACCTCTCTTTTTTTATTATTATTATTATTATTATTTTCTTCTTCATCTGCTTCGTTGGACTGTAGAAAGAGACAAGCAGCGCTCTGACACATGCTGGAGCTCATCTGGACCTGTCTGCTTTTTCTTCTTGGGAGGTAAAAAAAATCAGTGTGCTTTATACATCATACCTGAGGGTGTCGTTACTGAGCATGCTCATTCATGCTTCTGCTGATGGTTTATTTCCATTCTTCACACAGGAGTTGGCCTCATTGGGTCTGGACAGATTGAAGTCTGCTCTCATGGCCTTGGGACTAAAGTGTGGAGGGTGAGGATGTTGTTTGCACTTAACAAAACATGTCACGTTGTCAGTAGTTCTGCTCTGACTACTACTGCTCTACTCTGTTCAGTAAATGTTATAAGCAGCTTGTGTGCGCTGCAATAAAAGGCTGACATTTCGCTGCTGGCTGCACTTAATTGTATCAGAGAGAATGAAAGTAATGTTTGATGAAGGGAAAAAGATTAGAGCTACGACTAACCGTTATTTTCACTGTCAATTCATTTTTTTGTTGTTGTTGTTTAGTTTTTTGTTACATGAGTAGTTTATTCCAATAAAATCAAATTTTCTGTATATTCTTTGAGGTCAAGGTGATATTTTCAAATGCTGACTTGTATTAGGCCAAAACCACAAAAACAATGAGAAAACACGAAAAGTCGCCATTATCATAACGATTAAAATATGGAGGTTTACCAGTTACCTGGACTCCCCTTTTCAGTGGACACCTACCATAAAGCACACTGTAATATTTATTTATGAGAACTAACAAACACACTGAATGTGTTCCTTTGCTCATTAATAGTATTAATTGTAAGTGGTTATAATTATTGATATCAATCCAGTATGAACAGAATTTCTAGAGCTATTGTCACATACATCTGTTCACATTCATTTTAGCCTTAAAACCAACAGAACATTGTATCAAACACAAGCCTCTCAGCAGTTAGATTGTTGTTAACATTGTTAATTGATTGTTTAACATGTGTATGTTGTGCAGGACTCTGGAGGAGAGGGCTCAGAGACTCTTCAGCACTAAAGGCAAATCCCTGGAATCACTGGATCCTTCTCTGTTCGCCAAGAATCCAAAAGCCAAAGGTCCTAAAAAGTAAGTGGGTGTAAAACATTCAGACTAATACTGGTGGTAACTTATGAGGTTGTGTCCGACAAAGAATTCATATTTCACTGCTTTCCATCCATCACTTCTGCAGAGACACAGAGCGCAACAAAGAAATCGCCTTCCTGGAGGCTCAAGTGTACGAATACGTGGAGGTCCTCGGGGTGAGTGAACATGTCGTCGGCTCCGTTGCTGAATTCATATGCGAGTGTTAGCTGGCTGATTGCAGGTTCAGTCACAAGGCGCGTTTGTGACAGATGTTGTTTTTGGCGGCCACAGGAGCAGAGGCAGCTGACTCACGAGAACGTGCAGAGGAAGCAGGCCAGGACTGGAGAGGAGCGCGAGGAAGAGGAGGAGGAGCAGATCAGTGAGAGCGAGAGCGAGGACGAAGACAACGAGATCATCTACAACCCCAAGAACCTGCCGCTGGGCTGGGACGGCAAGGTGAGGATACATTCATCAGTTGACCTGCACAACATAACACACACAACATGCAGCATACGTTTGTGTGCGTTTACTCACTGCTATTTTACTCCCTGCAGCCAATTCCCTACTGGCTCTATAAACTCCACGGGCTCAACATCAACTACAACTGTGAGATCTGCGGAAACTACACCTACAGAGGACCTAAAGCCTTCCAGAGACACTTCGCTGTAAGTTGTTATCTTCACTGTTAGACAGGGAGCGTTATTAGATTCAAGACCCCAGTCTGCGTAGAACAAGAAGAACTGGGAGGAGGTGTAGTGCTGTAACTTGAAATGTATTTTGTGTCGTGCAGGAGTGGAGGCACGCTCATGGTATGCGCTGTCTGGGAATCCCCAACACTGCTCACTTCGCCAACGTCACACAGATCGAAGACGCCGTTTCTTGTGAGTCTTGAGCTTGTTACCAACATCTGGATTTTGAACAATTCTAGAACTTGACTTTTACTAAGACAGTTGTTACTTATTTCAGTGTGGGCGAAACTGAAGTCCCAGAAGGCATTAGAGCGGTGGCAGCCAGACACAGAGGTGAGTTCCTGTTTGTTGAGTTAGTCGACTGAGGAAATGATACTTTTGACCAACTAGATTGTGGGTGAAGCTTCATTTGGAGCCAGAGAGAATCTGACTGAGTATTGTATTTCATGTCTGACGTAGAGGTGTGAGGAAATATCAATGCAGTATCGTGACACTGTATAGATTTTTTGTTAAAAAATTTACATGCAAAGATTCATGGAAAACTGGTGCATTTTGAGTAGTTGAAATCCCAGACGGCAGTGATGTTAATGAATTCATGTGTTTTCTGTACTGGCACAGTTTTCTTATAATATATTTTTAAAAATCGTAATATATGTTGTGTTCTGTTCTGAACCTGGTCTGAACGTGATGCAATTGACTTGTTTACTTCTGGAAGAAACGCAGCAATCTCATCATATTGACTTTAATAGCACTTGAAATTATACTAAAAAAGAGACCTATATAATCAATAGATTATATATTCACAAATGGAATTACACCTAAAGTTTGACTTAGTGATCAAACACAAACAAGATTTCTGAATTTCTGTCCAAACCCATCCCAAACCCTCTGGTATCTGGCAATATACAATATACAAATACATTCCATGACTTGTTTTTCAGGAGGAATATGAGGACTCGAGTGGGAACGTGGTCAACAAGAAAACCTACGAGGATCTGAAGAGACAAGGCTTGCTGTAAACTTCAGAAGAAGAACTGAAAAGATGCAACCTCGGAGTAGTGTTGTCTAATATTCACTCTATTTTTTATCACTTGTGTCCCTGTTGCCATTTACTTGTAACTAGAAATGTTTAACAGGCTGTTTCCCACCCTCCATTCCTCCCTTTGATTATTTTGTAATGTGGCAACCATTGATCATTATAATAAAGTCGGCATTTTTGTACTTACACATATTTGTCAGCGTTTGCTAGTGGTTGTTTACATGGTTTATTATTAGTGTCATACGGTGCGGAGATGGAACGCCACTGATTGTTTGAATTCATAACGTCTTGATCATCAGTTTTTGTTGTGGAAGCCTTGTTTGATCCTGTATTTCACAATAACAAACATGAGTGGAACAACACAATATTTCTTGGTTTTGCTCTGACAAGTGGGTCGCATGCAGTTCTTGGTAGAGAATCAAATTAACACATAGAAGCCACTGTATAGTTTAGTATGCTAACTGATCATGTCCCCTGAAGGATCAACTGAATTTAACCCTTCAGGTTCTGCATAATCAAACCTTTTTACATATAGTAAGTAGTTGTGTATATAGTTGCAGGATTTGTACTTTATTAAAAAGAGCATTAATACTGCAAACATCACCGTTACTCACCTGTTTTAAGTTTGTCCAGGTGGTAAATGTGGATCAATTTATGTTTTATCTCATTATTATTATTAATTATTGTTCATCTCTCTGTCTAAAATGTGTTTCTTTGTTCAAACAAGGAACTTAATAGTGGAGGACTGAGCTGTGTCCATGTCCTTGTCACTTGCTTCATCACTCAGTATCTCAAACACAGGTTTATCATTCAGAGTGTTATTATCCCTAATACTGTAATTAATTCCAGTAACATTTTGTTTCTTCATAGTTTCTATAAATCATAATATTTTGTTGTGTTGAATTACTGTTTAAGATTTTGAGTAACAGCACAAATATGGCAGATTTATCACTTGACACTTTTTATATTTGATGGATACAACATCCTCATCATTGTTAACCACAATAGAGTGCTGATGTGGTAATAACCTCATTACTTGCTCCCTCAGTCCACTGGGGTCTCTAACTCATATTTAATTTGTTTACAAATGAAAAAGAAGATCTATACGGACCATTGATTATTTGATTCAGTCATGTTAGTCTGGAGCAGCATGACTGATTGGTCTCATTTCCAATACTGAAGCAGGGACAAATGAGCTTTTCATGCTTAGAAAGGGAATCATTATTTTGCTTGGTGAATCTGACTTGTACAATAAGTACTTGGAAGTACTACAGAGATGACATGATTTTGATGTTGCAGTAGTCCTGGTGTATTATTCATGCAGAGCTGTGTAGCATGATAAATATGTGTGATGGGAAAATAAAAATGTCACACAAATTAGTTGCATTTAAATTAAGACCATACATAATGAGCAAAATCACTGATCAATCACCTAATCACACTCAGATTTTCAGCGATAACGGTGTTCTCTTACCAAATGTGTACAAATATGTATTCTAATATGAAAGCACAATCATAACTCCAAAAAATAAACAACTGTTGGGAGTATCTGCCAGATTCAATTGTGGTTTATTTAGTATTATTTATAATATTTATTTTAGCCTCACAATCATTTTCCTTTTCCCTTGACACACTCGCATATGTGTCAGTGTTCCATCAATATAAAGGTGAATATTGGGATTATGGGATGTTGCACATTGTGGGTATAACGTCAGGCCTCACTCTGCACAGCTACAACAGTGCAGCCGTGTAGAGCACGCTGTCCAGTGGTGTCTGACTGACCAGCCTGCACTTCTGATCTGTCTGCTGTTGAAAACGTGTGGAGCAGCGTGAAGAGAAGAATCACGAGCAGCTCAAATCCACTTTTAAAACTGCATCAGTTAGTATTCACAGTTCCCGAATGATTAAAGAGTGTGATTAAAAAGAAAGGTAACTGTACCCAGTTTAGTTTGGTTTTTCAGTGTTTGTACTGCACCAAGTATTCACATTGCTTCAGTTTTCAAGTAAGTTTGACTTTTTCTGACATTAAAATATTTCAAATGTACAAAGTCTTTCTTTTATAGAGTGGTGGACATGAACTAAGTACTAAGTACATTTTGAGAGATTTTCACATGACATGAGTACGTCCAAGTTCAAGTACTAATACTTTTACTTCATTACATTTCTTTGATAACTATGGTTACTAGTTACATTTCAGATTCAGAATTATAACTAAACTAACTTAACACTACTAAACACTAAACTACACTGCAGGAGGTAAAGGTATTCAAGTGATGGCATTAGATGAACATCAAATAATAATTAGAATCCTATACTCTTATGTACATTAATGTGAAATGAGCATAAAAAGTACTTTTACTTGTAAGCTAATACTTTTGTACAAGTAAGTAACATTTTGAAAGCAACAGTATTTCTACACTGTGTCACATTTGTTTTAGTTTATATTATATTATTTTGAATTGTATTGTGTTATGTTATGTTATGTTATGTTATGTTATATTATACTGATATATTTTATAGAGTTATATATAGTTTTACCAACTCCTTGATCTTTGATAGGCTGAGCGTCTGTGTGGGAACATGTACTGAATTCAAACATGAAGAACGCTTATCACAAAGTTGCAGCGACTGACCTGTTTCCAAACTGGTCTGCTCCACCAGATGGGGCTCTTGTATCCTGTGGAATTTTGCTCAGCAGACTTTTATCTGGAAATCTAAATGTAAAACAGTGAATGTATGAGAAGTCATTCTTAGCAAGTCTACAATGCCAGTGTCTGAGAAAGATAATACTCATTACTGTTTTTCTGTAACTCCTGTAACATTTACTAAACTATTTTCATTTGGAATCAAATTTCACTTAATAAAAAATGTATATTAATACCTAATATTGCTTTTTTTTCAAATAATGAAATTAAATGTAGAGAGTAAAATATTTACATCTGAAGTGTAGTTATAGTCAGTGTATTAAGAAGCAAAAAATGGTCATCTTTCTTGCAGCTCCTGTGCAGTCATCAGTTTTCTTCATTGTTCCTCAGTTAATGACATTCTGAAAAGCTGAAAGCTATTTGGTAACATCCCATCTTGATGAATATCAGTCAGCTTCATCTTCATATCCTCACTCTGATGCTTGGACTGGCCCATGGCTGCGTTTGAAGGTTTGAAGAGTCAGAGAATTTAATAACCCTTCCATAAGCTGCAAATGCCTAATGCCAATTTTTGACCACTCTAACTAATCAGTTCAGGCCTAACAAATCTTTCTTTTCTTTTTTGATAAAGACATATACAAATATGCAACATTGCCCTTGCATTTGTTTATATTAAAATTAGACGGTAGATTACACAAGTAGTTTCTGTAGTAAAGTGGTTGTTTGCCTCATATGTGAAAAGTGACTGGTTTGAAACCAGGTGGAAATCGTTTCTGTTTTCATTTAATAACTGTCTGGAATGACGTCATTTATTTAGTTCACAGCAGCGACATAACATGTCTGCACCACTGTAATGCACTGTGTGTATGCTTTTAGATACATCAATCTAGAAAAGAATAGTGGACTGAGCCACAGGGCTGCCAGGGCAAATACTTGCTTCTGGTTTCCCCCACGACCACTGGTGTTAGGATGTGGCGGGAAAAATCCAATTCCAGACACTCAAGTGGATGTAAATGCCTTAACAAGATCCATCAATGCATATTAGTAAACTTGCCTTGCTCAGGGTGTCTTGACACACACTGAGCACTGTAGTTAGTTATACCACACACCTGTGTTTAATGAACTGAGACCATACACATTAAGGTCTATCAAGCCAAGAGAAGGAGTTGAGACAAGGGAAACACTGAACACTCTGACCACTAGAGAAACATATATATCCTAAACATATTATTTTCCTTTGTTGTCTGATATCTACTTGTATATTACACTTCAGCACACAGGTGTGTTAAGGCACCAGTAGTGGTCATAGTATTTTAGCATTCTGCGTTTAAGGGAAACATTTTAGTCCGCTACTGCTACAAAGTGTCTAAGGAAACATTTGAAGAAAAACACTTGCTTTTCAAATGCTAAACTAGTGATTATCCGTTGAGAGCACTGGCATTTCTAAAAAGGCTCCCAGTAGCCTGGTACTAACTTGTCATTTTCATGGGCATGCAGGCTGCAGAGCCATTAAAGCATGGCATTTGTGTGTCCTGAGGTATCCGCTTTGCTCCAATGATTTCTCATTCACACGAGGGCTGCAGCCAGGCTACTTGGACAGTTGTTGGTTCACGCATGATGTGTTCCACCTCCAACTGCTTGGCATGGAGCCGAGACTCAGCCGGGGCTTCACTGGTAAGTTGCACAGAGTGATTCTCAAAATGTTCTGATGAGAACAGTTTAAAGGTTAATATGGGACTGACACCACCCAGTAGTCAGTGGTATTAAAGCCCTAATACAGTAGCTGCATGAGCTAGAAGTCCACATCAGATTGTATTAGTTAGAAGATCGTTTGGACAGGCTAACTAACAAACTCACTCTTCTACCACGAAATGACAAAAACTAGTATATTCAAGCACATCATCACTTTTTGTTTCGCTTATGATATTAGTGACAGAGAAAAATCTAAACCAATTTCTTCACCATTTGTCACAGCTTTCACAACCTTGCCTTGGCTCCCAAAGATATATAACACAGAATGTTAGATCCTTGGTTTCTAATTGTCTGAGGGAACTGCCTGAAGAACCAGGCTCCAACCGTTGAACCAGATCTGCGCCTGCTCACCTCAGTGCTGCACAGATTTCTCTAGCCTTTTTACAGAGTTACATTCATGCAGAGACACGTGCGACTGTACATCAAACACTGGTTCTACGACAGTACACACACACACACACACACATTTATTTCGTCTTTAAGGAAATACAGGAAAGAACAGTCTTATTATAAGAAAATAAGAAAAATAAACCCTACAGCAGAGTTCCTGTACATAGTTGCTTGATGTCAAACAGATGT
>OMLM01004804.1:46472-59015 GCA_900302695.1 Helostoma temminkii
GAGAAAGTCGGTGGCAACGCTCGAGTGTGATGCACTTACTGTTTTTAAAGTTGCGCTTTAGAATGAGTTTAATGGCGGAGAATGGCACCAATAAACTTCAGAATAATTTATCATGCTTTTAAAGTTACACATGCGAACTGCACCTGCACGGCCCTTATCCCTCTCTCTCTTTTACACACGACACACACACACACACACACACACATTTATTTCGTCTTTAAGGAAATACAGGAAAGAACAGTCTTATTATAAGAAAATAAGAAAAATAAACCCTACAGCAGAGTTCCTGTACATAGTTGCTTGATGTCAAACAGATGTTAACAGATACTGATTTGTTATCGGGAAACTGTAACATCATAGCTTCAATATAACCTGTACAAAACTGTTAGTGATTAAAAACTGAGCATAGGGTGATCATTTGGGAATCTCAGGTCTCGGGAATGCTCAGTGTGGGAGAAAAGGTGCAGACTTGTGGTTGTCTTTTAGCACTGACAGCTCAGGGCATCTACTGGGGACATAAAGCGATATTCACATCAGCCATTTGTCCTTCTCCTGGTTAAAGTTCTCCGCCCACTGACGTGTTAGCTTCAAGTAGTGGTCTGATTGGTTGGGCTGGTAGTCCAGGTACAAACGTGTCACTGTTTTCTTGGGTACGGCCTTCTCTATCTGCGTTCCTTCGTGCCATTGATTAAAGGAAGTAATAGTCACAATTTCTGGTCTGACAGACAGAGCTGCCTGCAGGGATGTGTCGTAGTATCGTCCATTTACACGGTTTCTGGTGTTATGGTTGTTCCAAGGTCGAACAGCGGTGTCTACGTACCCTGGACCCACACTGGGAATAAACAGCAGATTGTTTGCATCACAAAATGCCTTGATTGCTTTCCAGTTCTGGTGTGATGAGCCAAAAGAGAATCCGTTGGAGGCAAAGTAGGTGTACATGCCATCAAATCCGCTAGCTAGGATGTCATGTTTGTGGCGCTCTTCGACAATGAGCGCGACGAAAATGGCATCGTAAGGAGTGCCTCTGATGCTGTGGGAGCCTTTAGTGGTGAGGAGCTCTGCCCAAGACTCCGATGGTGTCAGGTATGAGTCGTAGACGTAAAGCAGTGGCAGGACTCGCCCTGTGCTCGACCTGAATCTGTAGAAGGCCCCATGTTGTCCGTACCTAAGAAAAACAGAGAGGTACTCTACGTTACAGCGTGCATTACTTCTTCTGTCATGTTTCTGGTAGAAGGTGGTGCAAAGCCACAACCACGCCTGCAAACATTGGTAGTTAAATAACCGCATGCAGCCTATGGGCCTGGCACGCGCCATTCAAAATGTAAAACTTTTGTGATTCCATATTGTTGCTCAATAATATTGCACTTTATTTTACAAGTCACATGGCTAAAACACATGATACACTAAGCCAACTGTTGCCATCTTAGATTTAGCCCTGCACTGCTGGCACTAGTAATGTCCCTGTCTATGGCTTTTTGGCTGGTTCAGGTTGAGCTGGCAGTGGACTGGTGAGACAAACCACTCTGACTGGCAGTTCAGCTTAGCAGTCATAAGAGACTGGGCTAACGATGCCTATGTAGTTTGCAGCTTCATATCAGACACACTCTCAATTAGAAGTAGCTATAGACCTGCTGTGGTGAGAAATGCTTCATTTACACTTTTATTGATTTTTAAAGTTGCTTTCAGATTGACAAAAGCAGGCTACTGCCACCTGCTGGTAGTAGATTATTTCCTTCGAAAATGCCTTCACAGCTGTTAGTTGTTTGATACCACCTTTTTACAGAGAACCAAAACAACGACTAGCTAAATATGCCAAGAGACTCTGAGATCTGAGGGGAGCTGCACAGTCAGACGCTGTTTGCCACTTTTAGCAACAGCTTTCACAGTAGACACAATCACTTTAATCACTGGGGGATGTAAAAATATTGATTAGTGCAGCTTTAAGTTTTGATCCAGCCGGGCTACTGCTGGGCTTTTGCGATATCCAACTTATACAGTATCTTTAGTGTTTCTCCATGTTTTATTTCAGCTTCTACAGATGACCAGCTGTGTGGAGTTTGCATGTTTTCCCCGTGTTTGCGTGGGTTCTCTCCAGGCACTCCAGCTTCCTCCCACAGTCCAAAGACATGCAGTCAGGTTAACTGGGGACACTAAATTGTCTGTAGGTGTGAGTGAGAGTGTGAATGGCTGTTTGTCTATATGTGGCCCTGCGATGGACTGGTGACCTGTCCAGGGTGTACCCTGCCTCTCGCCCGTAAGCTGGCTGGGATAGACTCCAGCACACCCGTGACCACTACAGGGACTAAGCGGTTCAGTAGATGAATGAATTAATGAATTATTATTTTCCTTTTCTGCTGGTATCATCGGCCAAATGTTCTCTGGGTGCAGTTGCTGGCCCGTCCAACCTGCCAACCTGTTGATGCTTCTTGTTGTTATTGTTTTCTGACCTGTGCTTTTCTCACTTACTTGCCACTTATCTCAACCGGCTGAGGCAGATGGTCACCCACCCTGAGCCTGGTTCTGCTAGAGGTTTCTTCTGTAAAAGAGGTGTTTTTCTCTCCACCAAAGCCTAGTTCCGCCCAAGGGAGATTTGTTATTTCTTTAATAGAATCACATATAGCTAAGGTCTTAAAGCTTACAATGTGAGGTTTAAGACTTTTTGACTTTTTGAAGAAGCAGGTTTGCTTTGACACACATTCAAACTGGTGGAACAACAGCTACCTGCTGATGCATTACAGCACAATCACAGAGGAGACATCTATATTTAACTACCTGCTCCTCATATTCCCCTGTCAAGCTTCATGTTCAGAGCATTGCTAGATTTCTAACGTCAGCAGCAACTCACATGGAAAATACATTTTGAAGGGTTAGTGAGTGAAAAGAAATAAACCTGGACAGTGGAGGCACAGAAAAACAACTTACTTGTCAATAATGTATTTGACGTTGTCATGCACGCTCTGGTCCGTCCGTCCTTTGTATGGCTGTAGGTGAAAGGCCACCTGTGCAAAAATCCATTTGAGCATGCATGTTAAGTAAAAGACGATAAAAATACAATATGAGTTCATAAATACCTGAAAAATAAGAAGTTATGCATCGAATTACACAAATAATTACTCGCTAAATGTTTAGCTGCTGTGAATCACAGTGTTTGATTGACATGTCACTTCATGCCTGCTCTAGGGACACTTTTCCCACCAATTATTCAAGCTACAAACTGCTGTGCATTGTGACAGACTGATGTTCGTTTTAAGCACCAACCAAAGCAAGTCTTGTTTGAATCAGAGGAACTAACTGAACTGCTGCATCCTGAGGAGTCTTCTTTGCAATATTTCCTTATGTAGGCACTCTAGCTACAGTAGGGCTCTAATGTTTGTTTAAAATCATACTTATTTGAAGAAATGATATGATTTGACCTGAATGGAGATGTCTTAATATTTAATCCTTTAGTTGTTAGGGTTGTGTATTGTTTCTGCCACAAGAATACAGATCATACTAGCAGGAAATGCAGGTGTTGAATGAAAGTAATTTATCCTTTATTATCCTCCTCTAGGCTTTAGATCACATAAAGCTGATTACTAACAATAAGTGTTATCCTCACTTAGTGTCATTTTGATTTGTGTTGATTTGTGTGTGTGTGTGTGTACTAAGCTGCACTTAGATACAGTGGTGAAAGATGTCTTCAGTAAAAGCAAAAAGCAAACAGCAAATAAATAAATCCAAGTAAATTGCCTTATTACTATCTTAAATGGCCCATTATTTTCTCTAACTGTTGCTAAGAATTACTGTGTATTACCCTTTGTAGTTGGCAAAAACTGGGATTATATCAACCTGATAAAATACATGCTAGAGTAGTTAGAATACGGGATGCAAACAATAAAGGGTTAGTAGATTTCTCTACAGAGGTTGGTGATCAAACATTGCTCTACAGTACAGCTAGTAAAAGTTAAGTTAAGTTAGCAAAAACATAATTTTAATGTGCTTAGAGTGTATGGACACTCAGACAGGTTAACTCTGTCATATTCCTCAGATATAAAAGGTAAAAGGAGGCAGAACTTCTGGTTTGGTTTGCATGATGTTGAGGATTTTTTTAGTTTCTCACTAACAATTGAAACATTTTTAGATTGATTCACTGAATCCCCTTATTAAAACACTAAAATAGGATAGATGAACATGATTGATAGAAAACAGTTCATTTGTTGTATGGCAGGAGCTGAGAGCTGAGCGATGGATGCTGTCTGTCATCCAGGAAACACTACGCTACGCTTGTTTGCATCAGCCGCAAAGGGGAAAACGGTCTACTGCAGCTGAGTGCATAACAGTAAAGCACTGACAGAGCTGTCGAGTCACAAACATTGAATGTTCAACGCCCACTCCATCTTACAAAAGAGGCTGCAAGGTCTTCATAAACAGTTTCCATGGCAACGTGATGGTGTTTGCCGCCCAAGCTTGGGCTTGTCAGCCGTCTCGACCGGTTGGAAATCATGAAAGGCCAGTGAGGTACGATGCCGCTCAATAATCCACAGATGGATGCAGATGAAAAGGGCTGTGTTTGCACAGATTATCCCCCCACCCCCACCCGTGTTGTGCGATGCTGGCAAACTCTCATATTTACATTGGAGGCCTCAGGTGTATACTAGATGCTGTCGCGGCAAACAAGCCTCCTCAACGGCTTTCACCAATGTTTAGCTTCTTCTCTGATGATGACAAAGGCCAACATGAAGTGAAATCATCATCCGAGCGTGCGTGACACTCATTCATGAATTCAGCCGAATGTGTAAACTCATACAGCAAATTCAAAAGCGCAGCCGCAAAGAGAGAAATGAAAGGAAAATCCGTCTTTAAATACGCGGAGGGAACTTTGCTTCCTGAGGACGTGAAACAGCAGATGGTGTACCCAGAAATCCTGCAGCGTGTCCTGAGCTGACTCCACACAGCACATCCGACTTTTACTTTCATCCAGCATGTGATGCTTCACTGAGTCATAGACACAGAATCCAATGTCACTCTTGGCACTGGACAGCTTAAGCGTATTTTGGTTTCATTTTAGTTCTGTCATTAGAGGCAGGAAGTGTCTGTTCAATCCACATTTTCCATTTTTTGTACTGAATGTAATCACAACCAGGATGTTGTCTAAGTGGATAAAGACCAATGGTTTCACATGTCTACCGAAAAATATCACTGACCAGATTCTATAACACAAGTGAGGAGCCCAAAAGTCATCAACGAGTACTGGTAGTGACGAGCAGCTGACCATCCGCCACAACCACCTTACATCACGTTGCTGTACGTTGTACGGTAAGAATTCAATGTGTGTACAGTTTATATGGATATAGATACGGAACAGAATTCATATGAGAAATGTTAGTATTTTTTAATTTCTCTCTTGTTGTAGCAACCAGTATCCTGACATCAACATTTCAGCAAGCAAGCAGGGTCAATCTATGCTTAGTCAGAGAGAATGGAGGACTACTAGAGGGGATTATAGATCAGCCTGCGCCCTGCTCTGTCTTATGTGATGCGTTAACTGATTTCGGTGACACCACGGGCCTGTGTTACATGAAATTTAGAAGGATGATCAATCTTTATAGCTCGCCCCACTTTTGAATCAATATATCACATGATGTGATGCCCAAAGGTAGCCATATATGACACACTCACACTTAGACTTCAGCCTGTATTTTATCAGTGGTGGCTTTGGTGCACAGAAGCACTGGAGCATTAGCCCTCAGGTCAACTGTGAAACACACTGTTGTGTAAGACTGACTGAGACACACACAGAGACCCAGTTCTCAGTCTAAGACTTCCATATAAGGAACATGAAAGTAGAGTGAGGGAAAAGCTCTTCTGTCCCATTAATGCTGAATCTAATGCTCAGCTTGTTTTGCCACCGCTGCGTCAAGCGCCTTCAGCGTGTTATGGCTTTATGCTACCCGAAACCCTTCGGTGCTAATGTAGCTACAGTATGACTGTGTTAGATGGAGCTATGCACTGAAAAGAAAAAAAATCTACCCTAAAGAACTTGTAAGTCTTTCAGAACAGCTAGTGGCTGAGCTAGATTGAGTCATACAGCAGAGCATTTCATCTCCCTACAACATCCATTTAGCTTTAAATGTCAGGTTTTCAGGTCAGAACATTGAAATCGGAACAGTCACGGAGGAAGAAATTTCTCCACTGTCAGTAGTCTCAGAGGACCGGGATGTGGCGTAGCTGTACAGTGTGGAATAAAGGGCACGGCAGGTTTTTCTCAACCAAATTAAATGTAGCCTTAAAGGCCTGGCTGCAGCAGTATTTAAATGCAAAATGTCTGTAGTGCAATAGGTGGATAAAGTGGGACAATCAGATCAATATGAAAGATATTTCAGGCAGAGGAGGGAACAGTTTTACGTGCATGTCATTAAATACAGTTTAGTTCAATAGTTTGTCCTTTTTCATTTATTTTGTAGTGGCTGAGTAAAAGTGTTAAACATTTAATCAAACAGTAGTTTGAGTTTTATTTTTGCATTGTTATGAAAAACTGGTGAACAAACATTTTTCATTATTTTTGTTTGTTTGTTTATGAAACAAAGCTTTCTAGCTCGCTGACTAACAGTCAGCTAACAGTGAGTACTCTGGTACTGACAGTTCATTTGGAAGACATCTTTTTGACAGTGTCAGATTATCACTAGCGTGTTTCCTCTTGGCTAACGTGTTAGCGATCAGCTCACCAGCTACAGTTGTCACACACAATAAAAAAAAACCTTCTGTACTTAAATTAATGTGTATAATGGAATATGGAGATTATGAGAGTATGATGAGTAAACTTTGTCAACTTACTGTCATGTTTCTAGTGGTTAGCAACAAAACTATCAACCTTGCTAAATAAGAATTTAGCTTAACGCTACTGCTAGCTGTTAATCTGTCCACCAGCTAGCTTGGAGAAATATTGTGACTTGAAAGTAACTTTTTAAATTTTAAAGTGTTACATAAAGCAGAAACAAGCATTAATACAACATTAAAAATGCAACAAACTGTATTTACCACATCTCTGAATTCTAACATGTATCTCACTAAGCTGAATTGTGCCACTTGAACTATGTTACAATACATGTTCAAGAAGCATAATGATAGAAATATTTCTACTTCACATTTATATTGTCAAGGACAAAGCTATCATGAACTGACTTAATGCAGCTTTTTGAGCTTAATAAAGAACATACAAACATTTTTAGCTTTGCTTATGGCACCACAAGCGCATTTTAGTAAATCATTAAAAGGGAAAAGCATACCGGTTGTCTCACCAGTTACCTTGATGCTGTGCCTCTGAGCAGCGTCCATCACAGCAGGAACCAGGTCCTCTGTGGGCTCCCCGTGGTCGTCTGCCACCCCCGGAGGATACCAGGACAAGACCACCACCCCTACAGTCCGGAGAGAAGGGAAGCAACTGGTGAGTACAATTACACATGTGACGAATGATATTGGTGATTATAGCTCTTGTTTACGTGTTTGTTTGTCAGTGAAACTACAGTTTGTAGTTTTATGAGAGGAGTAAGGTTCCTGCTTTATAATAACATCTGGTTGTTCTCTGCTTACTGCTCTTATTTAACAACCTTGGTCACATTAAAACATGGTTAACTAAAATAAATGTACAGTGTATTTCTTACCCAGGGGTCATGACCCCATCACCTCTTCATTTCTACCACAAACCAAACAAACTGAGCCAGTGTTTAATGATGAAAGAACAGTCACCTGCTGCAGCCTCTTCTATCTGGGCCATGTGTGACTCCAGCACCTTTGGGTCTCTGGAGCTGTAGGGTCCCAGCTCGGGGTAGAAACTTGAGGCAATGTCTTCTGGAGGTGTGTGCCTTCCTTGAGCGTGACTGGCTGCGATCTTAGGGTCCCAGTGTGGCACCAGCACATGATCCCAGTGAATGTACTTGTTGTCCATGCTGGGGGAGCCGTACCACAGGTAGTAGAATATGTGCACATCATAGAAAATGCTGTAATCTCGGTCCGATTTGCTGAAAACCACTTTAGTGTCGCTGCTGCCCACGTGAAACTGGTCCGGCGACACCACGACGTCTTTCACGTCCATCCGCCTCCTGTCCGATCTCTCCCCGATGAAGTCCATCCCGGGGGCCAGGTCCGAGAAGCCGTCGCTGGGCTTCAGCGTCCTGAGCCCCATCATGGTCCCGAAGATGAAGAGCGTGAAGAGGAAAAGTGCTACGAGCGCTTTCCTGCGGAGCCGAGTCATCGTCGCTGTCCGTGGTGCTGCAGCACATCCAGCCCCGGAAAGCTGCAGGGGAACAACGCGGGCTCCTCTCAGCGGCTGCAGCCCATGGAGGCTGTCAGCGTCTGTCAGCACGAACCGGCGCCGAGCAGGTACCAGCGAGAGCGGCGTTCGGTCACTGCAGCGGCAGGCGCATGACGGAGCCTGAAACACCAACCATAACTAAAAACTGTATCATTTTACTTCCACAACCACAACCTGGGGACGTCCTGCCCTGTGATGCTTCACTGAATCGTCTCCTGGATTTATTTTTTTCTGCTGTGAGAGACAGAAAACATCAGAGGAGGTTTCAGTGAGGTTACCTCTGTGTTCCACCCAGCCGATGTTCGCGGCGCCTCTTCTTGTCATCCCATTTTTATTAGCGGATCACGTCTGGAAAGCGGGTTCTGATGCCAGAACCAACCATTCTGATTGAATGTTCTCATTAGATGAAAGAATGAAACATTTCCGTCTGCAGGGGGAGCAGGATGGAGGAGGGATTAACCCCGAGCGGAAGCACAAGTATGGCGGGTGATTAATGCCACAGCCAAGTAGGCGGTGGAGCTGATGCCTGCCTGAAATTATAATATAAAGTCAGTTATTAGTAAAATTAAATAACTAAATAATATTTGCCTTTCTTTCATTAAGTTTCTCATGTTTAATTAGTATCACAATTTGACGATAGTTCTACTTGCTACTACTTTAGCCTTAGCATAGCTTAAATACCAGAAGCAGCTAGCTAGCTAGCATGGTGTTTTCTAAAACATGTTTAATTTTGTTTGTTTAACCCGTTGTTAAACGTGTTAAACAAATGTGTTAAAACATTGTTGTAAAAACATTTTTAGAGGGTCTAGATAATATTGTTCCAAAATACAGAAAGTCAGCAACAAAAGTACTAATAACAATAATACAACTTTTTTACAATATACAACAATTTTATATATTAATATGTAATAGGGGTATAATTTAGTGTATTAGTGGGACATGAAATTATCAGCAAACATTTAATATGACTTGTACAAATTAAAATGACATACAGTGAGTTAATTGTGTCAAAATAAAATAAAAAGTATATGATGAGACTGTATTGGACAACAGTTTACTTTTTTTGTTATTATTATTATTATTATTTTTTACTTTGGGCAAATTTAGATTCTTTATTTCTCTGGGGTTCCAGGCTTCAGTTTGATCTCCTCATATCACTTATAGAAATAAAGCAAATTTAAAAACAAGGAGTCCAGTGTAACCAAGTTGACCAGAGTGCTTTGCAGATTTCATACAAACCATAATAACATGTGCAAAAGAAGAAGACAAACAAAACAATCATCTTTATCTAGAAATAAAACAAGAGATAGTGGGATAACAGTGTACAAACAAGTTTAAAATACCAAAACATTCAGTTTTATTCAACATGTCCTAAACACATATGTACAATATTAAGATTCTGTGTGATGCGATGAAGACAGATAAAATCCAAATGGCTTCACTCTGAATGAAAATCAGAAGGTTTATAATGAGTTTTATTTCCTCCATGAAACATGTAAAACTTCTTAGTTCCCTATCGGGATCATCTTAAAAAGAGGCAGGAGACTGTAATTAGTGTACTGTAATGTGCCTTCTCTTTTACTGTAGAACAAATCCTCTGTTGCTTTTTGTGGAACGCGTGATGCCTTAATCTGACAGGTGCTCTACTATAGTTTACATAACTACGAACATGTAACATGTGTCAAATATTCACACATTATGCACTTTTCCACATACAGCCAGGGAGTAGAGTCTATAGTGAAGAACTATTTTAGTAGTTGTTTCATTATCTTCTCTATGATATTAGCCTGCTGTTGTCATTTTAAAGTTATCACTTAATTTAACCATTTGAGCGAAAGCCCGCATATGAATATCACATAATCCACTTTTTGTTTGGATTCATATTGTAATGTTATTGTAGTGTTGGGTGGTCTCAGAAAATACATGCTTGAGGTGACATCTAGTGGGAATGATGAAATAGTGCCTTTGTTATTTGCACACTAGTGGAGGCTATTAGGTTTTAGTGCCTTTCTGAGTGCTTAATGTTAGCTTGTCCGTATGCCAGTAGATGGTGTCTGTGCATCTGGAGTAGAAGAAACTACACAAGAGACTGTAGAGAAATCCAGTCTGCCAAGTTCCAATAGAATTTAAATCTAATGACAACCAAGTGTCACTTTTTTCTGAGCTACTTTTTAAATGTATCTTTTTTGTTTTCTATGCTTTTCTGATGAACTGCTCAATATGAAGCAGAAAAAAAAGGAAGAAGAAGAAAACAAATCTGCATTCGGTTGAAACATGTGCACTGTCCCAGCATATGACAAAGAGGAACTTTTCCTAGTGAATTAAGAATGAGTCATTGTATCATTCAACAGCTTAGTGCTTGATAAAGTATATGGTATCAGTATATTAACCCCAAATTACCTAAGCTAATGTAAATGGATAGTGATATTAAGGACGTTATTGTCCACATGTTTTTACCAGTTAATAGTCAGTACATACATTAATAAAACCACGTCATACAGTCCACATATACGGTTTATGTTTCAACATTTTTTAATAAATTAGTTTTACTCAACTCTAGAGTTCAACCTTGCGATGTGATGGCGATGGATAATTGCACCATATCCCATAGGATTATAGTATGGGCCATGGACAATGTAGCTCAACAAAACAAAGGAACCATAAACATTGTATATACTTTTTCTATGACTTTACAGGAAGTTCACAAATGAAACCATTGCTTTGTTGAGGAAGGCTTCCATAGTGCTGAAACAGTGCTCTGTTGCAAACAAACTTCTCCCTGTGTCCAGTAGTTGTAGGTAGAGGGCAAGCTGCTGGGGTGAAATAGATGGCACAGAATCTGTTATGGACTACAAAGATGGTAGTTCCAGTTACCGAAAGTGGAGGTTAAAGTGTCATGTAACTTCCTTCCAAGATGGCTGCCTCCGCTGAGATGAGCAGGTGGTTGAACAGGTGAGTTCCTAAGAAATAAACTATAACAGAAGCACTTAGGCAACACAGATGGTTGAAGATCAGTAGGTGAAGGAACAGGAGATTGATATTAAGCCAGGAAAGCAGGTTGAGTTCCCAGGTGCTGATGTCTAGTCCGTCAATCTAACTTAGGAAGTGCACAGTCTGTAATACAGAATAGAGGTCCAAAAAAACAGGGTAATAACGACAGTTCTAGGTCATACACAGGAAAGGAATACACAAAGAAGAGGTAACAGTAACTAGTCTACAAATCAGGAAGCAGACCAAATAAGGAAGTGAGAGAGAGAGAGAGGGCAGACAGGCAGGGAGACTGTGGACCGGGACACCCTATTGTGGGGCGCAGGCTCATCAATTAACTTGTATTAGGTAGAGCAGTGTTTGTTGTTTGCCCCTTCATATCAGAAAATCCTGAACATATGTAGGTAACACCAGTGTGAGCACATGATTGAGCTACACATGATTAAGCACATGATTCCAACGTCAGACTTAAATGTTTGTCATTTTAAGCATGGCCCTTTAACCACATCAACCAGGGGCTGACAACCACCTGGGGTAATGCTATGAGGCTGTTTTTCAGGGTTTAGACTACACCCCTTATCTCCAGTGAGGGAGTGTCCTAATGCTTCAACACATGACATTCTGGACAATGTTATGCTTCCAACTTTGTGGCAACAGTTTGGGGAAGATCCTTTTCTATTCTAATATGACTGTGGTCCAGGGCACAACGCGAGGACTATAAAGACATGGTTTGATGAGTTTGGTGTGGAAGAATCTCACTGTCCCGCACAGTCTTCCTGTGTGAGTGATGGATGATGATAACTCAGCTTCCGTATAAGACTACTTATTAAACTCTGGTCTTTAACTTCATCCTGTCTTTTTCTGAGAGTTATTCTATTCATCTCTCTGTGCTTGTGCTGATTCAGTGTTTGCTGTTAAACAAGCGCACGTCTCTGTTCCCATATACTCCTCTGAGTGACCTAGGTCACCTTAAGGTGGTCCATTTTGTTAGCAGCAGCTGGTGGGCTTTTCTGTTTCCACTGTAACTCTCAAAAGACCTCTGACATGAAGGCAGCTTGGTTTTAATCAGACAACACCACACACAAATTGTGGAGACATCAAACTGAACTTATTGTTTTTGCACAAATGCAACATTTATACACGTATATTACTTGAAGTTTCATGACTCACAGTGATGAGAACAGGTTTGTGGTCCTGTACAGCAGCTTGGAAACAACCTAATTATCAAGTAATGAGCAGAGTGAACGTGTCACCTTCAACAGGCC
>OMLM01004805.1:4824-22427 GCA_900302695.1 Helostoma temminkii
CAACAAAAAAAAAAAAAAAAATTATGAGATAAATATATCAAAATGTAGACATAGTTTTGATTTAAGAAGTGAGGTGAAAACCTTGACTTCTTATTTCATACTATAATAAAAAGTGAAACATTTGAAAATTGTGAGTTAAAAGTCATAATAAGTTTGACTGTTTCAATCTTTTATCACAGATTATATATGATATTGTCAATTATTTTTATATCATAACTTTCACAATATTTTTATAAATGATATAAAACGTTCTTACTATTTTTTTCTAGATTTTTCATTTCATATTTTATTATCTTTTTGTAATAATGTTTTTTTTTACTTAAAACTTAACAATTTTTTAATCTCTAATAATGTTGATTAGCATTTTTTTCATCATGAAAACTTTATTTTTTCTTCTAATGGTGAAATGTTCTTCCAATAACTACATTACATTTTCTACTATTGTACTTAAGTAGCCCACAGTTTTAAAGTACTTTAAAACTTTTACTTTTAAAGAATATTTTCATTTCATGTTTTTCTATTTCTATTTTGGTACATTCTAGAGGTAAATATTGTGTTTTGACTTCACTGACTTTATTTGACCACCTGTACAATCTAATGCAATCCAATACAACTGCTCTGCCATGAATTATACATTTACAAAGTTATAATTTTCCACTGAAGTACATTATGTTAAGGAGTGTCTGTGACATAACATACACCAGTACGACTCCACCGCCCACAATGAACTTTATAATGCACGTGTAGTAGAATTATCACATTTCTGACAGTTTCAACTGAAAAATTGAAAAAAATTGTGACTTTGTAAACATACAATGCATGGCAGAGCTGTTGTATTGGATTGTATTAGATTGTACTGACGGCCATAATTATGTCTGATCAGTGTATACCTCACAGTTTGCTTTACAACAAAATAAGTATTGATTATACTATCAGTTTATTAAGGAGACAGAATATGTTATATATTACAATGTTGCTTGGACTTAAATTCATCAGTATTAAACTAATAGTATACAGTGCTGTGCTATTTTTGAAATCATTTTAAAACTGCATTTTGTATTTACTTGCATTATCTTGTTAAAAGGTGTTTGATGAGCTGAAACATTTAACAAATATGCCAAAAAATATATAAAAAATCTGGTGTGAATACAATCTCACAGCAACATATACAAGTGACAGTGTCCCCTGCAAAATTAATATGTTTGCATGTGCTACTTGGGGTAGTGAGTAAAATAAATATTTTTGTAGTAAGAGCTAGAATCCTGCAGAAACCTCTACTGTTACTTCTACTTTCTTCCATATATCAACCAACCAAGTCATTTCAGACGAGGACAGTCTCTAGTGAACTAGTTGCATATCCTTGGTGAATTACACATATCTCAGAAGGAAAATGTGCTTGAATGAGTATTTTTTTTTGAAGTGACACCAATGTCAGAGTGTGAAGTGTGAAGTTACATGACATAAATTGCTGCTCTTTTCCACATGCAGCTACTCAGTAATTGGTGTCACATCATACGGCTGCCAGCAGAGGTTGGACGGAGTAATTTTCAAGCCACAAGTATCAAGTCTTGTGTATGATGTCCCAAGTCAAGACTGATAGTCTTAAGTCCTAAGTCAGGTCCAAGGCTTTGGACGTGTGTTTAAACAGTTAAACAGTTTTCACCTGAAAACCAATGTATGTGGGTATTTAGTTTTGTTGATGATTGACTTGGGTTTAAATCTTTAATTTGTCAGTGTGAAGTATTTGAGTTGTACATATAGTTATTCTACATAACCTTCTACATACCCTTCCTTCCAGCTTTATGCCCTCTTTATTGGGCAATTTCCAAGTTTCAAGCCTGATGCTTTGTATTGTTTTGTGTCTTCTGCTTGTGAAAGACCTGTAACCTGTTATTAAGTTATGTCTTATTGCAACCCTGTTTCCTAAAAATTACGTGAACTGCAAAATCGGATATGTTCGAGGAAAAGAAAAAGGGATGTTGTAGTTTAGGTAATTTGGCCAACAAAAATATGCCTGTGGACATTTTGTGATATGTTGAAACTTGTCATTTAGATTCATTGTGAACATATGATCATTTTGTTAATGTTATCATGATTGCAGTTGAATTGTATAGGGCTGGGCTGGTTGCTACCAATTCAGATCATAGCAGAAGTCAATCAGACTCCAGTCCACACTTTAGGCTGCTGATGGCTTGGGTTCACTATCCACACTGTGCACTGGCATCTAATACGAACAGCTCTGCTCTCAGGCGATTTTCAGATTGTGATCTAGTTATGCATGTTAAGTTTGGATGATTTTTCCCTTGACCTTTACTCTACAACCTTACATTGTAAACAGAAGCTGCAAAGGTTGTTGTTCACTTGAATGTTCCTGCCCAAACACAGTTGGGTAACTGAATGAAGCCCAAGGGAGTTAGTAGCCTGTATAATATCTGTTAAATATTCCAGAAATAATATAAGACACCAAATATCCACAAAAAGGCACAATATGTCCTCAAAACATTTACAACGAAATGTGAAGTATCTTCAAAAGAGTTGACAACTATGCAAAACAACCACAAAGAAACATTCACTGAGACATAAAACAATGCAAAAACAATAAAGACACACAGAATGACCATAAAATGACACAAGGAGACATAAATCATCTAGAAACAGATTTAAAGTGTCCTCAAATACACACAAAACCAGCACAAACAACATGGCAACATGGCTCGTGCCTCTTTCAGTGCTGAGGTTGGAGGTGTGAGGGGTCTTTTACAGTTCTTTGCCCAGGGGCCCATTTTGTTATAATGTGCCCATGTCTGCTTGCTGCAGTTAAATAAATGTTCAGCAGGTGTATCTGTCGTTTAATTTTTACCTCACGAAGAGCAAAAAAAATATTTTATCACCTGTTCTAAGAGAAGCTTATCAGCCAACACCAAAACACAACCTGGGGGACACGTGCGCACGCCTAAATGTTCACACAGGTACAAACAGAGAGCATAAACACCCAAGAAAATTGTACATGTTCATTACACGCACACACATCAGGGAAGAACATTCTCATACACACACACACACACACACACACAGCATCACAGGGGGTTTGATTGCATCTCTATGTCAAATCAGTGCATTCCTTATTAACGGCCTTTTTCAGCCCTCCTGTTTTCTCTCTCCTCCTTTTTTCTTCTCCTCTTCGTGTCCCCTTCCTCTCTCTCTCTCCTCGCTCCCTCCCACTCCTCTGTCAGAGAGCAGATCTGCCTGAATAATTTCTTCCCCCTGGACCAGCTCTGCTCTTTAATTCATGAGCCAGAGTGCGTGCGTGTGTGTGTGTGTGTGTGAGGGAGTAGGGTTGTGAAAGGGAACGTGTGTGTTTGTGTGTCAGCAAGTGAGAGAGCAGAAAAAGAGGAGCTAGTGACAGAAAGTGTGACACCGTCTGTATGTGTGTGTGTAAGCAAGTTTTCTTTTTTCTCCTTTTTGAAAAATTCAAACAATGTAATTGTGGTGTTTTTAGGTCCCTGCACCCTCATTTGTGTGTGTGTGCACATGCACGATGATAGTGTGTAATAAAACATGCATGTGTGAATCTGTGTTTGTGCGTGTGTGATATTCTTCAACCACAGAAAGTCTATTTTTAACTTCAGGATGAAACTGGCTCAGAGTCATTTAGAACCGACTCCTCTGAATGAATCACTTGCTTCCATTGAACATTAAGCTCCTTCCACTTCTGCTCAGATGAATCATTTACTTCTTTTCCACTCTCAAAATTAATCTTTTAGCACTTTACGAACACTTCCAAATTAATTATTTGGTTTATTTCAGTTGTTCTAAATTGAGCCATTTAGCTGATTGCAAATCTCAACTGAAACACTCAGATCATTAAAGCGGAGTTCATTTCAACTCTAATCAAAATAGTTTGAGCTGAGCTGCACGCTGTTCACGCGGGACGTGACTGGACTTCAGAAGAGGGCGATCCTTTTTATTTATTCAAAGTTTCAACCTCCAGTTTGCGTTTAAATTACCATTCGTGTTGCTTTAATAAAAACAAGGGGGATATTAAAACGCAGGCATGCAAACAGTGAATGACAGCAGGTGAAATGTTCATCTGTGTTGTTTTATTGGCAATAACAAGAGTCCCAGTCATGGATCTAAAACTGATTTACAGGTTTCATTTCGAGCCGCAATAAATTTCATTTTAGTGTCTGAAATTCATCTGTTAATATTTCAGAAACACAGTTTATTAAGTCCTTAAATCGTAACAATTTGTCAAGCAAACGTGACATGACTATTAACTCTAATAGTACTGAGCTTTACTGCCAGATATCATCTACTGCTGGTAGGCGTAATATACATATATATATATATAACTTTGTGGTGGTGGTCTAATTTTGGAATGAGACTCCTCGTTTTTTATTGAAGAGAAGATGCCTAATTATCTCTGGTATTATTTGTAATCTGTGCCATAATCTGGATGAAGAGTCAAACAGAAACATGATTTTCTTACGGACATTCGTGCACTAATGATTTCTTGTTACAGTTTTTTCATCTTACTGCAGCATGTGATAAACACATCCTTTGCCAAATCTGCAAAGTGGTTTTTGATGCATAACTGTGTCTTCTGGTATCAATATTGAAGGAAGCCTGCGTTCAATAGAGAGATGACAGATACATTTTTAAAATGATGACATTTCTGTAAAACATAATCTAAAGTAGGTTGTTATTGTTTTAACTAAAGGCTGATATGAGGGGGCAATCATTTTATTAAAATTAATTACATGCTTATTTGCATTATTTTCCATTAATTTCCATTATTCAGTTTGACGTCAGGTTCATTTGAACTTTTATTTGCCCGCGGTGCTATTTTGCCCTCACATCTCTTCACAGTTCTGGAGTTCAGTTCTGGAGCTTTCCGTATAATAACATGATCTTCTTCAGCAGATGGTGTTTTACTGTACGAGCTTTTGTTCATGTTGTCTTCAAAGCTGAGGATCTAAGTTCATTCCTGACTTGGAAAACCAAAAGCTGTGGAAAATAATCTCACCTTAAGCTCCATTTAGTTGCTGTTAGGGAGCTTTCAATCACATCAGCTGAGATGAAGTCAGCTTAAAACAGCCTGTACAGCTTCATCATGGCAGGTTTTTCTGCCGTTGCTTTTCTGCTTCTAGCTCAGGAAGATCATGTCACTATGCTGCAAACTCTGATTGCCTTGGTTGTTTTTTGAAATGTGCCTTGAAATCTCTAATTGCACACATTGTTTGGAGCTGGGAGGGTGTCATTTCCATTGCATTTCAATGCAGCACACGCACGCGCTAACTACTACGTGTAGCAACACCAGTGTGAAGACGACACACTGAAACAGCTTGAGACAGTAGAAACGAAATGAAGAAGCTACTGCACCTACATATGTAAGTAAGTACTACACTGTAATGGAGTAATTCCATTACATTTTTTTACAGCATTAGTTAATTTTTTCACAAATCAACTAATAAATAATCTTGTATTATTATATTATGGACAAACCATCTGTCAGTATATACATGGGGTAAAATCAGCACAGTTTTCACCGACTGCGTGCTGTGAATCTGGATCCACACAAAGTATCTGTGTAACTTTAGGCATTTTTTCCATTTAATCACTATGAAATGTCTTTATGTCATGACTTTCACCTTTAAAAGTTAGTTGAACATATCGGGATTAGACTCGCACATTCGTGCCATCAACTGCGTCAAAGTGATGTTTGTTCTCTAGAGTCTGCTTCTCTTGTGGGTCCCTCAGTGGTGCGACGGGTTACCAAACATGATTCACTCAGCCGAATCCCTTTCTGTCTTCTGAGAGCACTTACTCATCTAATATGCCCTTTCACACTCTCTTCGCTCTTATTCTTGCTGTTTCTCACAAAAAATTGTCATTTACCAGGCACTTGTGTGTTACTTCCTGCACCTGCAAGATTTGTGACACTTGTGACAGAAGGAACTGATTTCACCTTGATCTACTGTCACCAGACTGTACCTCATTTACACGTTGTTTTGGACAAATGTGTAACTTTAAGTGTGACTAGAAGTGGCTGTTAAGTTGAGGTTCATCCCCTGATACAGCAGCTGAGAAAGCACAGGGTCTGTTTAGAAGCTGCTTTGGAGCTTCTTATCATATCACGTCATCTCAATCAGCATAAAGTGTTCGCTCACTTTTCATGGAGATGTAGCTGTTCATTAAGCGGTACAATCTAAAACTCTGAGCAGCTACGGTTTTTCTTTTATAATGACCTTCCTCATTTATGTCCCTACTGTTTCCAGTTACCAGCCAGTAAACCTCCACCCCCTATTCCTCCCTGAGTGATTCAGTGCACTTCAATTCAATCTGCATCGTCTCCGGAGACGAACATGTTTTGCAGATGGCGTTACCAATAAAATGATACAATAGAAACGCACAATAAAAAGGCACAGTGGGAACGCAATAAAATATAGAACACAAGTAGAATCACAAAACCCAGCGAACAGTTTCAGGCCACACAGACGAGCGGGAGCTGATAAAACCCTGCAGGGAGTCAATAGCTGAATAAACTGCATTAAAGTGCTGCCAGTGCTTCACCACAATGAAGTGGTGGAAACACATTTGATTGACAGTAATAAGGTTTACAAACAGCTAGATGTTTTTTTTCTCCTGCAGAATAATGGGGCAGCTAGTTAAAGTAAAAGTGCTCCTAAGAACAGTTTAACAAAGTTTAAAATAGACACTCGAAAATATCTCAAATTTCTTGGTCCATTTTGTCATGCTGTGGATATTATGAGATATTTCTGGTGCACCTGCAACAGTATAAAAAAGCGTAAAGCACTATAAATGCGGCAGTCATCTACAACATCAACAGTAGGCTAAACATCCTGTTTTGGTGTCAGTCCCTCAGGATTATCGAGCAAAGCGCTCCTTTCTAGACTCTTCATTTCGCACAGACTTTCAGCCATCACACGGGGAGAAAGGAATCCAGCAAGAGAGGAGGAATACACAACAATCTCTCCACTGACAGTAGCCTCAAGGGACCAGAGTACAATACATCCAGCAGACAAGCAGTGTTATCAGTAAAAGGATATGATTCTACATTTTCTCTGATGGAAAAAAAAAAGTGTCTCCCGCTGTCAGTATCACTACTTCTCCTGCTACTGCTCATTACCTGAACGTGAAACTCAAAGCTTAATAAAACAAGTTCACACTGGTTCTCCTGGGGTAGTAGGAAATGGTTTAAATAAATGTAGGCAAGGGTGGTTAAAGGGAACATGGGATTCACCCAAAAAAGAAAAAACAAAGAGGAAATTACAGCAACTTAAGCACAAAATAACTCCTGGACTACAAGGAGCATCAGGGGCTGATGAGATCGCAGCAGAATGCGAGTGAGGTCTGGACCTTTATGCGGCACCACACTTTGTTCTCATCTACTGTGAAGTTTTATTCATTTTTTCTTCTGCAGCAGGTAGCTGCCTGGGTGGGCCTGGTCGGAGGAAATCTTTCCTGCCCTTTTCTTCACCCCTGGCGCAGCGCAGATCCTTGATGGGGAGCAGCTGACAGCCAATGACCCGCTCAGCAGTCAGCAGCACAGACAAGGTGCTGCAGTTTGTCCTTGGAAGCAAGAGGAGGCTAAACCAGACTGGATGCTTTAGTATCGGGATAGGTTGTGTGGTGTCAAATTACAGGAAATGGATTGACTGTTGGCTTTGCTAATTAGGCAGGAGATGCTTTTATTCCATCTGAAGGTGTTAGTGAATTTAATTATGTTCATGTGCACGCAGCATGCATTCAATCTGTGGAAGAGGTCAATGTTTGGATGAATATGCAGAAGCTGCTTATGGGGGGAAAAATGATCTTGCAGCAGATATGGTGATTTATTAGACTGTTCTCACACTCGCAAAGATCCTCACAAGAAGAGAAAGAGTGGGAGTGGTAGCAAGAGAAAGACAGAAACACAGAGGGAAAGTTTGCTCGAGGCAAAATTACCCAACTCTGTAGTCAGGAGTTGTGTCGATATAGATTATTACACACGCGCGCTCACCAGTGAACTAATCTGCATGGTAGAAGGGCTCCGTGCACGGCTCTACAGCAGATGAAATAAAGTTGCATGTAAGCAGGAAGTTAACGCATAACTTGATAACACGATTACAGCCGAGGATGCTGCTACTAGAGTAAACTCATTGTCTCACTCTGGGACTCATTAAAACACACCACTAGTACTGTCATTATGTGAGAACCCAGAGTGAGTAAATGTTGTCCCTTACCCTCGAAAACCAAGGCTCATTAAAACACACACGGCAGCAAATGAGATTCCAAAAAGAGGAGGCGTTTGTGAACCATTTTGGCTCGTGACCGTTGTAGTTTTGCTCCACAACGCACTCTGAAACTGAAACAGGACGAGGACGAAGGCCGCACGTGTCAAATGTGCCAAATGAAATAACGTCAGTAAATTAAGTGAAATCTAATTAAATCAAGTTGAATCAGCAGCTGAAGCGGTGAAACTCCTGCTGGTTGGCTCTATGCCCTGCAGCAATGACACGTTTCTGGTTAAAACAGGGGTTTTTTTTCTAAGTAGAAGTTCAAACACAAAAAAACAGCAGACATGATGTTGGTCCTCTTCTTATTCTTATTCTACTTCGCCTAATGTTCCTCCAAAGCACCTAGAGCTCAGAGACTTCCTACACAAGCAAGGCTTAAAATTTCATCCAGGTATTAGCTGGCATACCAGGGGTGTCTTAATCGACCAGAAGTGTACACAACCAAACTATTAAACAGAGGCAATAAAACAGTCATGGTTTCTGCCATGCAGGGCTTTAACTCCTCCCTGTTATTCATCTAATCTTCTCTCACTTTGGCGTCTGGACTTCCATGATTCCAGCTATGATGTTTTGACTCATTTTGTGTGGATGATGAGGTGGTGGCATGAACCAAAACAAACTGTTAGTTGTTAGAGCAAGCATGCATTTAGTTTTTTCTTATTTTGCAGACTGTATTTCACGACCTATAATAATCAGACACTTATAACTTCCTAATTGTGGCACTAGCATTTGAGATGTCAGCTTTATCATACAGACAAAAGTATTGATTTTTACTCTGGTGTTCGAAGTGAGCAGATTTCTGCTAAGCTTGCTTCATTCACACCATCATGCATTGAAACTGTTCTACTGACCACTAAGCTCAACTAGTCAGTGCTTTTCTTCTGTTGCTGCTCATCTGTTGGCAGATACTGCAACACTGACACCTGGCGATTAAATACTAAAACTGCACAGACATTACAGTGAAGCCTGAGTAGAATATCGTCACTCCCTCGATATGCAGCTGCAAAAATCGTTGCAAATAAAAATGCATATGCACATTTTATTTTATAGTATATATTCTGTTGTGGTACATCATTTATTTCTTTATCGCAGATTTGGCAGTTTAAACACCAGTACCTCTAGTCAACGTCTCCATAATGTCCTTGGGTGGGACAGTGAACTAAGTTGATTGTTGTACTGTTGAAGCTGCGTTTTATTCTGTTTCAGGGTTTCAACTTAAATTACACTTCTTCTTGTTTAAGGTTAAAAGAACACTGGGACTTGGAAAATAAGAAAAAATGTATTTAAATTATATATAAACTGTATTGTGAATACAAAAAGTAAATTAATAACAGAAGGTTATCGATTTACTTCAGTTTAAGCTGATTTCGAATAACGCCACATTTATGTGGACTACAATACCCATCATGCCTCCAAGACTGCGTCGTGACGTCACAAGACATCAACAACCCACATGTGGCCTACGTGCGCCGTTGCTGTGCCGCGCTAGCAACAGCTGGGTCTCAGCCGAACAGCCACATTTTAAAATAAGTATTACACAGCTAACTACACGCGTTCTGCTCACAGCTAAATTTGAGCCAGCATGCCTCCGAAGAAACCCGTCCAGGCCGGGGGAAGTAAAAAAACTCAAGAAAAGAAAAAGGAAAAGATAATTGAGGTAAAATAGCAAGAGTTAGCATGTCGGTGTTTGGCGTTAGCACCGCTTACCTTCAGTGCTAACTGTAGCTAACACATGCTGATGACTGATGCTAAACACACACACTGACATCTAATTGCTCAGTACCCGTTTTTGTTACTGTTGTTGCCTTGTAACTAAATTTAACCGCTATTCATTAATAAACGAGTTAAGCTGCTGCCATGTTGCTAACTGTGTTAGTTTTGATAAATATGCAAGGCTAGCTTACTGAAGTGTCCAGGCTAAAAGGGCCGTGCCGCCACAGAAAGTGTTCACAGTTTTCCTGCTGAGGTCGATATAGTTTTTCTAAAGTTGTAAGCTAAATGGAGGATTCTTAATATAGCGAAGTGGTGTTTTATATGATTAGCCCGGTTGGTTTTATATATATACACGTGTATCGAAAGGCAGTTAGCACAGAAGGCCTGTGTCTGATCGGCCTTCAGCTCAGATGTGGGGGCAGAATTGAGCCTGATTCAGCGCTAAAGCGTTTTTGTTGATGTTTTGTAACATTAATTTCTTAGTTTTTTTACTTGAAGAGTATCCCTTATGCTGATGTCGCTTCTGTAAAGCAGCTGATGATAAAGCTAACATTGGAATATGGCTACAACCTCTTGGCAGCACCGGCTTGTTAGAGCTAGTCGCCTTTTGCCACTTCACCTGTCAAGTTTAACAACAGGTAGTGACACTGAGCAAGTGTACTGGTGTGATTATGCTATGACATGTTGATAATCGTATCAAATCAACTAGGGTTGCAGATGAGGGTTCATTTCATTATTAATTTTTGGTTATTGTTTTTCAGTTTTGTCTGAATAAAGACACTAAATGATCAAATCCTCCTGCTGGAAAATCTAGAAACAAATAACAAAAGCGAATGTTTGATGTCTAATTGATTAATCCACAAATCCAAAAACAAAGCCTGCCATGACAAGAACATCTATTCTAACAAGTTGGGTATCCAAGACCTGATGTGTTTTCTGTCTAAAACTATTGAAAGCTCATCAGTGTGTTTCATTATTGCAGTGAGCAAGTTGGTGATGGGTCATTGAATGTCAAACTACGGCATTAATTACTGCTAAATGTATTAGAAATGGTTCCTCTTGTGCAGTTGTTACCACGGTTATTCCAGGCAAATTTAACAGGTAAACAGTTGTCACGTGAATTATTATACAGCTCTTTCCACCTGGTCAATTCCACAAACATTTTGTTGATGATCCTGTGGTTGTTGTTGTTTTTTCTTTCATATTACCCCGTTACTTGCTAACTATTGTCCACATGTTGGTGGTATTATAACTAAAGCAAAATGTATCATCATCCTCAATTTTAAATGCCCTACTTGTCGTGTAGCAACAGCAAAAACAGGTTTGAGGCATCTTAAGACTGTGTGATGAAGGTCTGGACTGGATGTGCAGCATCAGAAAATGCAGGAAATGATTTTCAGTAATACTGTTTACAGTGTTGTGTTGTATACTGCAGTATTTGAGGGTGGGTTGTACACATGGGTCATTTCTAAACCAAACATCTTAAAAGCAGACTGAGAAATCAGCAATCTTGAGTTTGTGCAGCCACAGTGTGCGACATGGATGATCACGACTACTGAACTGTGAATTGTACTGGGACGCAATTACAAAAAAACAAAATACAAGTAAAAAAACATCTTTAGTGAAAAACTTTACCACCTACAGCTGTTAACGATGAAGCCCCCCCCGAATCACAGTGTTTCTTAGTGTCACTTGAAATGATCACTTTGGATTAAAAGACAAAGACTCAGCATCTAATTCGACTGTTAACCTTGATCTATCATAATGTAGGGAGGGGCTTTTAAGCTAAGTGCAGCCACAAGTGTTTCCCCTTATCGCTTGTACGTTATAATCCACAAGTTTGTAGGACTGCAAGTTCGCATTCTCATTCATTTGGAACTGGGAACTTAGGGATATTACAATTTTTTTTCTAGGATAAGACATTTGGCTTGAAGAACAAGAAAGGAGCCAAACAACAGAAGTTCATCAAGAACGTTACTCAGCAGGTGAAATATGGACAACAAAGTGCCAGACAGGTTAGTATCTGCTTTTCTCTGACTCGCAGAGTCTTTCATTAAATAATTTTTACATGTGTACACGCTAAAACAACATACTACTCATTTGTTAGCTATTTTGATCTGATAATACACATATATATCCATGCTGTGTGTGTGTGTGTGTGTGTGTAGATTGCAGAGGCAGAAAAGACCGGTAAGAAGACTGATAAGAAGAAGGAGTTGGATGAACTCAACGAGCTCTTTAAACCTGTAGTTGCAGCCCAGAAAGTCAGTAAAGGTAAACAAAACACAGATGAGTCATAACATTTTACTTTGCTAGTCTGTCTTTGTTGTGGTTTGTTATGTAAAACTGCAAAAATGTAGTGGCTTTTCTGTGTGTGTGATAGAGAGAGTGTGGTGTAAATTAGATCAGAATACTATAAAAGCTAATTAACTGTTGACTCTTTTCTTGCTGATGCAGGCGTCGACCCAAAGTCAGTGCTGTGCGCATTCTTCAAGCAGGGTCAGTGTACCAAAGGTGACAAGTGCAAGTTCAGCCATGATTTGTCGATGGAGAGGAAATGTGAGAAGAAAAGCGTCTACGTGGATGAAAGAGATGAAGACCTGGAGAAAGGTCGGTGTGTAGGTGACCTGGAGTGACAATAGAGCTGCGCTATGTTGTCACTACTGCATAATAGGTTTTACTTTTACAATTTGTATATAATCATCCATAAATTAAACTTTTTCAAGTAGAAATGTTAGACATTTCAGCTCTTCTTATGTAACAGTAAATTGAAGATCAGACTACAAAGTAAAATATAAACGCCCACACCCATGGGTGGGATGTGGCATAAAAAATCAAATTCGAGCAACTTAAGTGTGTTGGATATTTTTTATAAACAAAAAAGTCAATTAAGCTAAGGTAACCTGCAGATTAAGCAGTAATGAAATGTAACATTTTATTCATTTGCATAGGTTTATGTACATTGTTTAACACATGACAGCTCATTTCTGTGATCTGTGACCTGTTGTTTAGACACTATGGAGAACTGGGATGAGAAGAAGCTGGAGGAGGTGGTCAACAAAAAGCACGGAGAGGCTGAAAAGAAGAAAGCCAAAACACAAATTGTAAGTCCGCTCTCATGATGATGAAAAACCAAAAAAATCATTAGCTTCCAAAGCTGTGAAACCAAGAGACTAAGCAGCTGTAAGTGCCGAGTGTTTTGACATTTACAGCTGTGAATTTTTGTAGCCTTATAATTGTTTTGATGGAGATTGTCCACATTCCTCTGACAAAACTGAGGAATAACATCCAAATTTTAACCAAAAACTAAAGCTGGGAAATGGTGGATGCACTGGATTTGGTCGTCATGTCACTTTCTAATCCCTGATGTAGTTAGTCATAAACTAAAGCCCAACTGGATTCAGCTAAATTCAGTAACAATGAAGTTGTTTGGAGAAGATTCTCAGTCAATATTACCATGATTTACTGTGTTGCCCACAGGTGTGTAAGTACTTCTTAGATGCCATAGAGAACAGTAAGTATGGCTGGTTCTGGGTGTGTCCAGCGGGGGGCGATAGCTGCATGTACCGGCACGCCCTGCCACCGGGCTTTGTTCTGAAGAAAGACAAGAAGAAGGAGGAGAAGGAGGAAGAGATCTCACTGGAGGAACTGATAGAAAACGAGGTAAGGGTTGATGAAAGGGAGTAAAATCTGTTCTGTTGAGATACCCACAGTCCAAATCGGACAGACTGAGCCTGAACTAGAGCTTGGAGGAGATGGGTTAAGTGAGGAGGCATTCTCACGTTGCCTACGTGCAAACCACACTTGTATGACGCAGGCTTTGCACTTGGGGTTGCTGGCATCATGAAGGTGCAGTGAAGAATAGAAGAAATTACTAAAAAATTGTTGGTGCAGGTGCAGATTGCTTAAATATAAGTGGCATTAAGTTCTACTACTACTACTACTACTACTTCTACTCACTAGCAAGAATTAAAAAGTTTGATATTGAGCCTTGCTGATATGAATAATAAACAGATAAACAGGTCTATGTATAAATGTATAATTGGCAACCACAGCTAGCGCTTCACTCCATGTTGAAATCAGATGGAATCAGTTAACAAGCTAGTCTGTTAGTCGCTGGCTAACAATCTGATGCTACCAATAAGGACGTAAACTTTATTCCTGTTGCTTCTTTTAAAACAGTACAACAATGCTTTTAAACATATGCATCAAAATACACTACAGTAGAATAAAACAGTTTTTAAAATGATAAATTAGCAGCTGCCATGTAAATAAAGTTATTTTCAGGTAGCACGTCCAACCACACTATAAATACCCCATGTGACTGACTTTACCCTGGAAGCCGTCTTATCTCGTCATGTCCTGACATCTCTCCCTGTCTCCAGCGGGCAGCTCTGGGTGTAAACGTGACTCGGATCACCCTCGAGACTTTCCTGGCTTGGAAGAAGAGGAAAAGGCAGGAGAAGGTTGGAACTGTTTAAACATTTTATCAACACCAGTTTAAGGGCAGCACCAGAAATGTTTTGTTTTCATACTTCCCAGATGAAAATGTTTAGGAATGTTGTCACACAGTGTTTTCTTCCATGGTTAAATCATAGAGCTCGAAGTTTTACGTGGCTGCACTCTTTAATTAAAACAAAGTGTAACTGGCTGATGTTTAACAGGTGGATAAAGCGAGAGAGGAGATGGAGAAGAAGAAGGCTGACTTCAAGGCTGGAAAATCACTAGTGGTCAGTCGGAAAAAACTTTTTTATACATTTGAATTCCTGCATGAAGACACTGACGGTGATGCTGCGGCAGACGTTTCCACAGTAACACATGATTTACATTAAATCTCATAAATCTGTAGGTGAGTGGACGTGAGGTGTTCGAGTTCCGTCCAGAGCTGGTCGACGATGACGACGATGAAGCTGACGACACTCGATATGCCAACAAAGACGATGAAAGTGATGAGGAACAGGTAACGTGAAATTATTAAAACTTGTGTAACGTATTAACTAAATTAGTTGAAGATTTAATTGTGTCTGTCTGTGCTATTTTTGGCTGATGCTGCAAGTTCAGTCCTGTCAGGCGGCTTAATACTTAATATTTAAAAATATTTAAATACAAGCTCATTGATCCTTTCAATATTTAGAAAACTTTTAGTTGAGTGGGAATTATTGACATTATGCAAATGAATCCCTCCACCCTCTAAATAAACTTTACCACTCACTTGCTTCATGTTACGGCAGCTGCTTTGGTTTTACAGCAGAGGAGAGAAGTCGACCTTTAAACCGAATTTAACACAGGAGACGATTTTTATGGTCATTTAGCTCAGAGCCTGCCAGAACAGATAATGTAAATTTTACTGTATTAATCTCCAGTAACAGTGCTGAACAATTTCATCACAAATGGAGGCGATTTTCCAAGTTCAGCACATGAATTTTACCAGTAATTCAAACAGAAACCAAGACTGTGGGTGAAATGTAGAAACAGTATTTTCCCACATGTATAGGCATTAACGTTCATCTTTGTGACAGTGGTTTGGTGCAGTCCCCACACTTCCTTCCGACTGCTTTTATATTTGAATGGTCTAATTCCTGTTGAATTGAAATCGCCTGCCTTTTCACACAACAATTAATTTGCCTGTTAATTACTTGCACCTGTTGAATATTTGTTTTCTGCTTATTAGATTTAAGCTATCAATTAATAAATGACAAGTTTATTGCGACAAGCAAACATTTTTTTTATTAAATCCTTTTATTTGTCGTTTATCTTAATTAAACACATTTGGGCTTTTAATTAATTTTGTAGTTTTTCTTTCTGGAAATAAAATGTTACTAATGACTTTGTCCAGTTAGAAAAGGTCAGACGTTTTTTAACTTTTTGGGTTTTATTTTGGAAAACTGAAAAGTTGAGGGGTAGAGAAATTAATGCAATTTGCTTTTCTGACTTCATTGATGGAGTTCTTGTTGTTAAACATCTTTTTTAGATATTTAACACCCACGACAGGCAGACTAACTGTGGTTCACGTTTTTGGTGAAACACTTATGTTGTACATTGTTTGTGTCTTGCTCTTAAACCTATCCTTTCTTTTTTCATCAAACTTTTTTATTTCAGATTGATACTACAGAGGTCCAGGACATAGACTTAACCCGCTTCGTTCCACAGGAAGTGGACAACACAGGCATTACTGTAGCATCTGTAGACCGTTTCACCTCTAGAAATAAGACTCAGCCAACAGAAACGGCAAATGGTAAGAAAACTGATTTGTCATTTCAGTGCTGCAAAACCTCTGGTCACCATCTAACACATTTCCATCATAACTGTAAGCCCCCATTCAGACAGGTTTAACATTGTATAAGAGGGAAGAATGGAAATAGTCCCTGGTAATTTGACGGATCTTTCCAGATGGGATTTTAAACCTTGTGAAGTTACAGGAAAGAGCCCTGTAAATAAAAAAACAGAAGCCTTCTTAGAGGAAGGAGCCGACAATACTGCATTTAAAAAAAACATCCTTCAGAACTTGACTGAGAATCATCACATTTAAAATTTTTCTTCAGGATCAAAATGATCCAGAGAAGAATATCCGTTTAGCTGTAGCTACATGACAGAATCTGCTAATAACTAATTTGGCATACTTTTATTGGTGCCAAAATGTAAACAACACATTAGGCTAAAACAGTTCAAGTGAAAACCTGCTGCCCATTTGATGAGGTGTTCTCTCCATCTCCCCATGGCTCGTTCCCATCCATCAGATTAGCTAAAATGTTTTTGACTTTATTTCTCTGAAAAAGGTCTAAAAAAATTTTACACTGAGCTAAGGGGCAACTGCTGGTAGTTGTGATTATTAGCGATGTGCACTCTGGACAGAATAAAAAAAAAAATCATTGACCAGCAGAAACGATCATCACAAATATATTTTTCTGTCTACAGAGGAGCAGGTAAATGGAGCTTGCGGTGGAGCAGAAGCCAACGGACTTTCAGGTGCAGATGGGGGAGGGGAGGACGGAGGAGGGCAAGAGGAGGAAGAGGAGGAGGAGGAAGAAGAGGAAGAGGAGGTACCAGTGGATGAGAACCTGTTCACAGGGGAAGATCTCGAGGAGCTCGATGAAGAACTCAACACACTGGCACTGGAGGACTGAGAGGAAGAGTGTGAGGAGGAGCATGAGGTGGACTTTAGGACGGACTAAATGACAAAGGAATGGACTGATGGATGCATGGAGCTAAACAACCCAGAGACCAGATGTTTGAATGATTTTAAATTTCAGAGACTCCAGAAATAAAGCCTGATTATACCAAGACATCACTGCCCGTCTCTGCCCCCTCTGTTTCTGTATCGCCCCCTCACTTGACAGTTTGTCCAACAGGTGTTGAAATTCCAAAGCTGGGCCATTGTGGTTTATCTGGGCCAGTATGAATGTTGCTTCTCAGAATTTCCACTAAAAGAATTTGGCTGCACCATTAGTTGCCAGACAAACTTGCTGGCTTAATTACTTTTTTGAAAAATTAGGCTTCAAGGAGCTTCTCTGTCTCAATACAATTAAAGATGAAACATGGTGAGACCTTTCAAGGGCTTAAACATGAAACACATGAAAACTGTACTTGGGA
>OMLM01004805.1:22447-50777 GCA_900302695.1 Helostoma temminkii
TGTACTTGGGAGATTGTACTGTGGGAAATTTAATAAATTTTTAACATTATAAAAATGTTTAAAAGTACTACTGTAAAGTGAATCAAAGTGCCAGGAGTGATTCTGCTGCCAGAAGCTTCACCTGCTCTCAGACCAAAATAAGAAACCGCAGTGTGTCAATGTTAGCAAATTCATTTTATAATTTAGCTGTTAAAGCTTCGTTAAAATTTCTTGCAACTTGTTCAGAGGAACTAGGTGCAGACCTACCTTCTTAGAATGTCAGCCTTATTTCTGATACCAGATCAGTGCTGTAATAAGAGATACACCCATCAGGAAGAGTAAATGAGCCCATTTCCAGCCCAGTATTGTAAATAATTTTCTCATGAGTTGCCTCCTGAAGAAATAAACAATTGCTGTACATCCAGTGTGTCTCTTGTGTGGTATTCCCCCACAGTGTTACAGCCACATTTATTGTCACATACCCATAAACCTACCAAAACAAAAATTTGTCCCTTGTTTACTATATAGACCTTTGCTTGCACAGCGCAGCACCAATGGGACACAGATGATGGAGACACATTAAAGAACAATGTTACCAGAGCTTTGTGCTTTTTTTTCCCCCTTTGAGGCAAAAATATTTGCTGTAAGAAGCTTCTATTTGAAAAAATTTCCATCATCACATTACTTAAATGTAAACAGCATACTGCAGTGGACTTGAGGCAGTGATCATGACATCTAGTTGAACAATGAGTTAATGGCTGGTGCATTAAATGAGCTTTCTAAATATATTGTACATAAATCATTAAGTGGCTCACACACATCTTGGTGACATTTTTATAACTAAATTACTCAACAAACCAAGGCAGCTTTGCTAAGCTGATATCAATATTATTTTTAATCATATTTAATATCCATGGTCTTATTCTCAAGTTTAATGAAGCTTCCAGGATGACTCCTAATTTCAAGGCTTAAAACTATGATCACATTTCACATCATGAAAGGTTAAATTAAAAGCCATGAACTGACCAGTTATTCATCAGGAAGTTTAAAAAAAAAAAAAAAGAGGCAAGAAAAGTTGAATGGTTGAACCGATTTTTTATTTCACTGAGACAAAAGAATAAGATCCACAGCCTAATAAACACATTTGAACTAAAATCTACATGGAAGTACAAAGCAAACCACAGAAAAAAAGAAGAACCAGATCTGAACTACAAAACACTCTAGATCTAGCTTCATAAATCCCATTTTAGAAGTTTATCAACAGACTGCAGCCCCTGCCCAGTTTCAAAGGACATGTTCCCAGCCACTTCAATTAAAAAGTAAATCCAAGACTTTACTTAACTTAGATAAAAATGTTTCTTCAGTTGTCAGATGGTGTTTTACTGCTGTATACTGGTTAATCCAGCTGACAAGAGCTAAAAGCAGTGTCACAGTTGTACTTACAAAAACACGACACTGACCACAGACTACACACACTGGCCATGCTACTGCTCTTCACACACTGTATATGATTTAAACTCCATTTTTAATGAAGTATTTCTTGAGTCACAACATGGTCACTGACCAGAAATAAGGTCAGACGGGTGTCAAAGGTCGGGTCAGAGGTCAGAAGAAGGTCTTGATGTCGGTCGGTCTGTCAGGTCAGGTGTCATTGTGTCATGACAACAGTCGCCTAGGGAACAAGAAGCTGCAGTGTTATTCACAGGAAGAGAAACAACTCCATGGTCATCAGACACTTGCTTACAACTGTTTTTTGTCCTTGTACAGTGACGTGTGAAAACACCGGCAGACGCCTGACCATCCATAGCCAATACCTGATACTATACACTGCCTGGCCAAACAGTTGATGTCTTTGACTGCTTTGCCTACAGCACGCAGTCACTGTGGGATTATTTCAGTAAGCTTATACAATGTCACCACATATTTCCCACCACAGTTGCATTTATTTCTCGCCAAGATCTTTTACTGATGATGGCAGCGTAAAGTCCACTCCAGCACATCTCAAAGAAGTCTGGACTCTGGCGGCTAATGACATCTCAGGATCCCTGATGAAGCCTGGCATTTCCATCTTGGAATATGGCTGTGCCATCTGTCCATTGATGGAAAAACCTGGTCATTCAGTGCATTCAGGCAGTCACCTGATATCTTTTTTTACCAGCTGAAATATTTTCATCACTGCAGTACTTACTTACCTATTTGCTGACTGAAATACAGGTGGTGACTTATTTTTGGCCAGACAGTGTATAAATGTATGTGATAGTAACAGAAGACGTAAAAATAAGAAAAGTTAAAGGTAATGTTAGCTATTTCACCTTTGGTTACATTTTTCTTTAATATATATGTTTTTTTAGACTTCATTAATCTTGTAATATTTTTTATTAATTTTAAATTCTTCATTGTATTTCCAAACTCATACAATCACAGTGAGTTGTCATCAAAGTGTGTGAACACCCTCATTAATTCAACCAGTCTCACTGAATCTACTATCAACCCTGTACACTTTTTTTAGCTGATTGATTTTTGTTAAAAATATCACTTGGTAGGAACGTGAGCAGTGTGTGTGCTGCTCCTCCTCCTTTACCACATGTCCACTTATTCAAACTCCCTGCAGCAGAACATTTGACACTTACCGGTCATTTCTGTGGTCTGGTCCTAGTAGGTGCGAGGGCGTTTGTGAGATTCCTCTCTGGGAGGATCAGCCAGCATCACCTTCAACTTGACTCCGTTGACAAACCGACCGTGGAGCACTGCCATGGCCTCATCTGCACACTGAGAGGGAGGCAGAGAGGAACAGTGTGGTGGGAGGAAAAAAATAAAAAATAAAAAAACATCAAGTCTTAGCTATTTTTAGTCAAAACACTCACAACTGTAGCAGAGATCAGGTTGAAAAGTGCAGACACTAAGACTAAGTCAACTGCAGCTGTCAGCAGTGACCTGTCCCACTGAGTATAACCTGCTGGACAGTGTGTACCTGCAGCCTCATGGGTATGTCCCATTTGGCAGAGTCTCAGTGGCCACCAGTCTGCCCTTGTCTGATTAATTTAACAATAAAAATTTGTTTCTCACGATGACTGGGCTCATTTGTCACTATTAAATGAATTTATTTAACTCATAAACATCCATCTACCTGTTGCTAGTCTTACTTTAAATATTAAATATTTTCTACACTGTTGTGTTTTTAACTTGACTTCCTTTAGTCTCACCTGTTTGTCTGCATACTTCATGTATCCAACCTTCCTCCCAGGGACTAGATGGACTTCAATAAGTGAACCAAAGCGACTAAAAAGACAACGGGAAGGGACAAATTTAATTGTAAAGCAGGAACATTAGTTAATCCTGACTGCTTGGAGCATCACATTAACAGAACATTACACAGTAATGTTCACATTACACATCTTAGAGCGCTTAGCATCACACTACCATCCACAGCAATTTGCAGAAGATGAGCTTAAGAGTTGTGATCAATTAAACCTTTGACCTTCTAGTTAATGGAGCATTATCATTTGGCCATTTTGTAACATAAATATGTAGCATGTATATTTAACTTGTATGCACATTTTTCCAATGAGCCAACGCATGAGAAATTTACCAGAAAACATCCTCCAGCACATCCAGCGGCAGTGGGGAGGGGTTGAACACGACAAACAGGCGCTCTTTTGTCTTGCTGTCAGGTGGAGCGAGCTTCTTCAGAGGGGGCAGGTTGACATCTGTCTGAATCCGAGGCATTGGTGAATGAGTGGAGAAGCCCTGGAGGACACAAACAGACCAACTGCTCAAATATGTATGTAAATGGCTAAGTGCATAAATTATTGCGTAATTAATAACGTATTTCAATTATTATTTGATTTATAAAATGCTATCTGGTTTACAATAAATAAAATGTGGCCTATTGTCGTAGTTTTCCAGAAAAACACAAATCAGACTTATATTCTGCTGAACTACAACAGATTTGTGTTTAAAAGTCTTTAGGAAGGTTAACAAAAAAATCTGTCTCTGTACTCTTTCAATAAAAATGCAGTTTGCAGAAAACTTCTCCAAAAAAAGTATTTAAAGGAGATTTAATCTGACTCAAGCAGAAACATTTCCCATCACACAAGTGAGAAAACAGATCAGGGCACAGAGCAGGCTGATGTGATCAAATGTCATAAACAAGGTACTGATGTATATACTCACATGGGGTTTCATTACTTGGCTTGACGACGGTCCGTTCCACACTGCACTCATCATCTGGGCTGCAACAAACTGCATGGCCATCCGACCTACAGGACTACACACAGAAACAAACACGGGCCGTTTCGAGCTGTTCTCCAGTGATTCAGAACAGACAAGTTGCTGCTATGTAAAGTCAGAAACAGACATTTCAGACCTTTACAGACAACGTCAAATACTGACAATGACTTCTGAGAAGTACTGTAATAACGCTGACAGACAAAATGTCAGACAGTGATTACAACTGCTAGCTTGCTCCTTCGTTTCTTCATTATCATGGCACTGTGGTGAACAACTACCTGGTCAACGTTGCCCGCAGGGGACAATATAAAGGCTACTCTTAATTATTAATGACATTGTGGTCTCATTTTTAATTAATGGATGTATTAACTTGGACAATTTCTCTAGACTCTTTCATAAAGTCAAGTGTCATGCGAGCGCGTACCTGCTGCGGTCCTCTCCATCATCAATAAAATTTATTGCCAGTCTGTTTCCAGGTGGATATTCAAAGCCATTCAGTTTTTCCTTGGCGTAAACAGCTGATCCCAGGTTACTGTAGCGAATCAGTACATGACCTGAGTGCATGACACAGACAAAAGAATAAAAATCGGACTGAAATAAGTTTAGAGTGAAAAATGAAAATCAACACGAATAGACTACATGAATAACAAAAGACAGGAATCCAATTTAAGATTATGTCTTGAGTTGGTCTCAAATTAGTTCTGTTATTTATTTTTTAGTTTTAAGTTTAATCGTTTAAGTGGACTGATCAAGTAGCCAACTATCAGAAAGATTGTTAAGAATAAAAACAACCCAGGTCTCATCTCCTGCTATTTCCAAAGACACTTTCATTTTTCATGTTTCCAAAGTACTGTACTATACTTTTCAGATGAATTAACCAATACTTTGTTTTATAATCACCAACCTTTGTTATTTCCATACGCATCTTTCTGCTGCTCACAATACTCCATACCAGGAATGATGTCAAATAGAGCAAAAATCTGCTCCTGGGATAATGCAGCTCGGGTTGACACCATAAGCGTCCGTGTAAAGTCCCCAGAGCGGAAGTCGAGATCAACTGTACAGGAAACAGGGAACAGGGACAGCAGGATGAGTAACAGGACAGAGAAAATGCAGTATGGAATTCCCAAATGCAAATACACACACACACATATACATACACATATGACTCTCCAGTATATGTAGACAAATACCAAATAAGTTAGAAGTGCATTAAAACCTTTTTTTTGCATTTTCATATTTTGTGTAAACTAGTGACAGAATGGTCCATTCAGACATCCGCCAAAATTACGTTCTTTGATGCACCAGCACCACTCATATCTGACTGCACACACAAAGCTCATAAAATAAAATAAGTTAGGATATGGAAAGCTGCATACCCACAGGGAAGGCGTACTGATTCATGGAGTCACCACCAGCCGTATAATCACCTCTAGTTGTTCCCCCGCTGTAATCTTCTGAAGATGTAGCCTTAGTGCGAGGTTCAGCCAGGATGGCCCTGTAAGCTAAAAACGTTCACAGTAGTTTCATGTTGAAATAATTTCAACATGCTTTCCTTGCTGCTACTTCTATTGCAAACAATGAACCTGTAGCAGAATTTGACTCTTACTCTTGTCACAGTTCTCTATGGCAAGGGCAGCTTGGGATGGTTTGTAGTATCTCACATAGCCCAGTCCTTTACTTTCCCCTGTGGACTTATTCTTGATGATCACACAATACTCAATTTCACCATATTCCTGTAACAGAAAGAGAGAGAGAGACAGAAGCATTATATACAGGTAAAAACTGACAATTAATATCTCTAAGGCATTGCATATGTCAGCAAAGCCACTATATAGACCGTTTTTATCACATCAAGTAAAACAGAGAAATCAGATCATTTCATTATGGAATATACTAAGAAATAAACAATTCCTCTGGTATATTTAAATGTTCTTTATTATTTCTGTGATAACACAGGTGATAAAAGCTGCATAAACTGAAGAATCAGCAGATTCTGAAAAAGATTCTGTAGAAAGTGCGTGTGTAGTTACTTTGAAGGTGTTTTTGAGATCCTCCTCTGAGTAGGTTTTGGGGATCATGACAAAAATCCTGGTCAGCTCCTCATCCTCAACGTCTCTGTGCCTTGTCGAAGACCGTGACTGAGCAATGAACACCTGCACGACCAGTCACACAAAGGAAAATATTAGATGTGCAGTTTTTCCATCACAGCTCTATTCACCACATAAATACCTTCATATGCAGAATACTGTGATTTATTAGGCGAGTTAATTATAGTTTGGTATTTCTGGTTTTGGTTTTCTTTTCTATAGTGGTGTCAGAAACAGAAACTGAGGGGGGGCCGCTCAGTGCTTCACGCAGTAATCTGGTCAGTCTGGTTACATAATCCATGTTGTTTACTACTTATACAGTAGATGGTTTACAGTGAAACTGAAGTGTGTGGATTACATGACTGGAAAGCTGGTGATTTAATTACAGTTTGGTCCGATTTTAGCTTTGTCCAAAATGTTTTGATGAGGTAGCAGAGCTACCAGAGACGTTTACCTTAAAAACACAACAGAAATCCACAAACTACCCGTTTGTAAGAATCACCAGGAGAGAGTTATAAAATAGGGTTTTGTATTTTTGGGTGAACTCATCATTTTAACGTCCGTTTCTAGTGCCGCTAACGTTAACGCCCCCTATAGCGTTAGTATGTTACCAAGTACCTAACCAGACGTAGCTAGCTAGTTAGCTTAGTTTGTTGTCTAACGATTCGACTGTTTTAACTGAGACTTACAAATCATTAGCGACAAACGGATTCGATCCAACTAGTTAACTCAAATACCTTGATGGGTTTTGTCCCCTCCACTAGCACCTTCCCGTGCATTTCCTCCATGGCTAGGCAGGCCTGGGAAGACCTGGCGAACTTCACATAGGAGATGCCTTTGGACTCTTTCGTCTGTTTGTCTTTGACAACCCAAACACCCTGAATGTCCCCAAACACGGAGAAGTTTTCCCGAAGCTCATCTTCGTTTATGGACCGACTCGTCACCACGAACAGCCGGCTGTTGGGAGGGTCATCGAGGTTTTCGGTGGACTGTTTGGTCGGATACTCCTCCATCTTTCCTTCCTGCTAAACCGAACGTTGATAGTAGCCGTTAGTGCTGCCTTCAGGTACTCCTCGGAAATTCTAGTGGAACTGACGACAGACTAGCTCTGTACTGTTCATTCTCAGATTTCAACTCATTGCTGTATATCACAATGCAAACTTTAAATTTTCCATGTTTCTATTATTTGTTATCATTTTCTCCTGACATTGATAGCCTTGAAGCTCAGCAGTGACGATTTGATGCAAATAAATACTGTAGACATTTTCTTCTCAGCAAGCAGCTTTAAAGCTAGTGTGCTAGCATAAATGTTAGCTAGTTAACCACCCAGTGAGCTAAAATGCAATAAATTATAATGTTAATATCCTGAAATGGGTGTTTCTTAATCAAAATTATAATTTAAGTCACAATCTTAGCTAATTTGAACTTGATACGTCAAGAAAAAACGTGTTAAAACATCTCAACAGCGATGCTACTGCTGCTGCCAGTCTCCGTGTCCTTACGTCCTTATGGAGTCAACGGAAATGTCATCACTTTTTTTCTAAACCCACTCTGGCCTTGTCTTTAATAACCTCATAGAAAAGAAAAGTGCTGCATTAGATTTAGCTAACAGAAGTAGCAGGATGTCAGGAAACTATTTATTCTAATTTAGAAAATTGTATTTTTAATGCTACAATGAGTCTAAAGCAAAATAAAACACTTAAGCGTAGTACCTGTACACCAGAATGAAAAAGAACAGTACATTGGTACATCTTCCATTGTGAGTTTGTCTTTATGTACTAGAAATTAAGCGATAAGAGATAAGAGAATACTTTAATTATCCCCACATGGGAAATTCACTTGTTATTGCATAATATGGAGCAAGTAAAACAAACGTGAAGTCAAACTGGATTAGTGGCAAACTAGTTCTGTATAGCTAACATGATGAATACTTCAGTTTTCCCACGGTAACAGTAAACAGTGTATTTATTTACTGTATGTATGTATCTCCTTATAGAGCTGCTTAAAGGTGCCCTTTAATCCATGATGGAAGTTACAAAACGCAACAAAAAGGGGCCGCAGCCAAGACATATCACATCCTTCCTTCCTTGAGCTCTTGCCTCCTTTCCTATGAGACTAACAACGAACAATGGCTACATTATATTTAATATTCTTAATGCGAATATTTCATCGGTGTGTGTCTAGGTTTTGTTTACCCCCAAACCAGAACATTTTCGGATGAAGTTTCGTAGCTTGGGGTTCGGATAAGGCAACGACTCTGAAAATGGACTCGTCCGGATCGAAGGGAGAACGTTCTGTTCCGGAGGAGACGGCTCCGCACGTGATTGCGCGATGACGTCAAAAGCCGCTGCCTCAAAAAGTGAAGTGACCTTCTTTGCGACCGTCAGACACCGGTTACCGGCTGAGAGCAGCAGTTAGCACCTACCCGGAGTGATTTTATCCTCGAATATTTAAATCAAAAGGTAGGTTTTCCATACCTGGTGCTGAACTTGTATATTATACACAGAAAACAAACGCTTTTTCATAATTTATAATGCTAGCACACTGGAGGAATCTTAAAGAATGCGTTACGTAGCGGTTGAGCCTTTTTGTTAGCTAGCTAAGCTAGTGTTAGCTCACATGTTGGTGAATAGCTCGGTTACTCCCTTTGCGTAATCAGCTTCTAGTCTGTTATTCAAGAGTATTTTGTAATTATATTGTAAGATTTGTGTTTTAAGTTTGTCAGACGTCCCAGGATTTGGTTAAGCGTATATAGCGGCGTTAAACTGCGATATTCAGATGCCGACATTGAAGCATCCTTGACATTGCATGGGTGATACGTCTCTGGCTAATCTTACTAGCTTGATTGCCAGTCTTGTAGCTCAAAGCTGGTCAGTGAACGTTGCCCTGTCAAATAGAAAGTGAGTAAATGAAATCCACGTACATCCGCTGCCAGACCGTGGGAGCTGGTTTCAGTTTGTGGTGGTAAGATCTGGGAAGGCTAAGCTAGCTTAGCCTGTAGCCCGCCATGTTGGGACACAGAGGCTGAAGATAGCCAACGTGACGCTAACATTACCTGTGATCTTTACTTCTAAGGACGTAGCGTTAATATGAAAAGTCTTGTACTCGATTTTGTTGGAACATTTGTTTTACGTGATACAACTCGATTCTGCTGCTAATTTTCAGTTTTGATAACTGTTTATTGTAAAATTATAATAAGTTAGCTTTTACGTTATATAGCTAACGTTAGCTCTCAAATAATCCACTGTTGTGTTATTTTCCAAGTATTAACTTACATTTGGTTTTCAAACCAGTTGAGTCTTGAGCTTACGGGTGTTCACTAAGGTCATGTTACGACAGCCCCTGTACCCCTTGTAAATGGCTCCCCAGTAGCATTAGTCCTTTATCTTGAACCATGAAACTTAGGGATGAACAACTTTAAAGTGAAAGCTTCGGTTAAGTAGGAGAGCTTATTTAATGTACTAGCTACTTATTCACACGGTGCTAATGCTTCCTCAGTAATGTGAGGACAGAAGTAGTACGGGGACATATTTTGGCATAACACCGGTGTCACGTAACATTAACACACCTCCAACTCGCTAAGCACATTAATGTAAGCTGGCGTATTGACCTCATCCAGCTCATGTGCTGTTAACCGTATTGACTTTACGAAGGTGGCAGGTTTTCCTCTGCAGTAATTAGAGCTTGGGCTAAAAGTGACATAGTGCTATAACTGGAGATTGTGGAAGCTAGGCTAGGCTAACACACGTTACTGTGATTTGTGTCCTGTTTCACTGTGATGCTGTCATGTCGGGTTTTCTTGAAATGACCTTCCCTGGATGCCAAAGTACAAACCAATGTCCTGACTTGTTACAGAATGCAAGAAAGAGCAGCTACAGGTACAATAAAAGTTGTCATGTTAAATGACCTTCACAAGATGGCGCTGCTCAGGCTAAAGCACAGTGAATGCGCTTTCTGCCATATGCAAGTCTATGAATAGATGAGGGACACTTGTATTTTTGGATCTGCACATGTTTGTTGAATACTATAATTTAATAACATTGTTTCTACATTTTTTTTTTTTGTTTGTTTCCCCTTAACCCTGTCCCTTAGCGCACAATGGGTGACGTTGAAAAGGGAAAGAAGGTTTTCGTCCAGAAGTGTGCTCAGTGCCACACAGTAGAGAAGGGGGGCAAGCACAAGGTGGGTCCCAACCTCTGGGGTCTTCTCGGACGCAAGACTGGGCAGGCAGAGGGCTTCTCATACACAGAGGCCAACAAGAGTAAAGGTAAGTTCAGCGGTAGTTGAATGAGTGTTATGAATACTCTCAACCCCCTGATATTTGATATTTACATTTTATGTGCAGTAATGTACCTACTTACAAGTTGTAAGTTAACTTGACCTTACAGTGATATTATATCTTTTTATGCAATGATGCATATTTAAATCCTTAGTGTTTTTTTTTTTGTAGTGATTTAGCTCCAGCTAATTAATAACATTATCACATGTCTTATGTCCCCCTCCAACATCTGTAAATCTGAAAACCTAACTGGATAAATTACTAACCTGTTGATTAGATTTCAGATAGAATTTAAAGATGTTCCTGTTTGTGGAACTTTGACCACTGATATCAGATGTTCTGATATCTGTTGTCCTTCAAGTGTAGAGGCCAGATCCCTCTTTGTTGCCCTCTTTTCATCACCGATCGTCTTTTTGCCCAGGTATCGTGTGGAGTGAGGAAACCCTGATGGAGTACCTGGAGAACCCCAAGAAGTACATTCCTGGAACCAAAATGATCTTTGCTGGAATCAAAAAGAAGGGAGAGCGCCAGGACCTCATCGCATACCTTAAATCAGCAACTTCATGAGCTAGAAGAAACAATAGAGAATATCTGTCAGTTTGTTTATTTTACTGCTTGCACGTGCTAAATACATGGTTTTATGTTTTGTCATTTGTACAGAAAGTTCAGTGTCACTTTAATTGTCCGAGTGACCAAGCATAAAACTAGAGTCCATTTTTCTTTTTGTGAATCTGTATGACGACGACAAAACTAACATGAGACAACTCACCTCTTACATTATGCCAGCAGAACCATCAACTGCATTTTTAAGCTTATAAATCAATCAGTGATCAGTTGCATCAGAGTGGATACAGAATGGATATCGTGGGATTGTTGGTGTGTGACTGGTGCTAAGTTTACTCCAAGCTTTCGTGCCAGGTGGAGTTTCTGATCTTTACAAAGAGTGACAGATTTTTCTGTGTTCTCTCATTTGTATTTATTTATTGGTCAGAAACTTTCACTTGCTATGAAAGCTTAAGATTCTGCAGACTGCACTTTTTTTTTTAAATATTAAAACATCTGGAGAAAACCCCTGGTTGCTTTCTAGGACTTCTGACAGAACTTGATCTGTTACGTTACTGAAGCAGCTTTTCTGAGCTACTGTCTCTACCCCACCAACTGTCATCAGACTCTATGAGCTAAAAGAATTGTGCTTGTGGAGCTGTAGCATCACATAAACTGCCAATGACACCATCTGGAGAGAAGGAAGCGTTTGTTATTAACCTGGTTTCACAGGCATGAAAATATTAACTTCTTTTACTGTACTCTGTAAAGTGTTCTTGATGGGGCTGCTTGCTGCCAGTGTATAAACACCACTTTTATTGTATGTGAAAGCATGATGTGGTAGCTATGTTGGTTTTGGACAGAATGGTTGGATCATTAAAAGAAAATGTCCAGAAATGTAAACGCAGCTGGTTGTTTCTTCACTTCAGGATCATTTTACCATCAATAGTGCGAAATGTTAAAGTTCAGAAGATAAAATGAGCCTCGTTCTCCAAATTGCAGCTCTTAAATTTTAAGTTGTTATTTAGGTGTTTGTTTAAGACCGTATGCCTACTAGTCATGCACATGCTGAAAGAAATATTAACAATTAGTAATAGTGGAAGTGAAATTTTTGTTAAATATGTGTATTGGCGGAAGAGCAAGCAAAGGTGATGGCTTAAAAGAGAAATATTCTCAATTTTATTAACCTCTTAAGACAAGAACAGACTTGTTCACTCATTAGCTGAGCTTTAGCTTGAACGGTTTGAGGGGAAGATCCCCATAAAAACACATTTAACTCCAAACATGCGATAACATTTTTATGTTTAGTTTCATGTGATAAAACTGATCGTAATGGCTGTTTACACAGAACAAAACTGCCTTAATCATTTCCTGTTTAGTCATAGGGCATATTAGTTCTGTGCCAATCAAATTGCTAAAGTAACATTAAGTAAAACAAAGAAACAAAATGGTAAATATAGAGTAGAAAATGTTATTTAATATTGGGATGTTACATTTTTTTCTTGCCTTTGGCATTTTAATATTTCAACATGCACTGTTCTAGCTTGGGGACTAAATTTATGAATGCTGTCATCTGGAAGGGTTCAGGGGGACATATCAAATAGATCTATAAGAAATGTGTACAAATATGTTTTTGTAACACACTGACTAAACTGTAATGATGCAGTTGAGAGCTACTTTAAAAAGAGACATGAGTCTTTTGATAAATATTTCTTACTGTTTACACTCTTAATACTTCAGAACATTTTCTAGATGTAATTCTCAGACATTTGATTAATTACAACTGAAAACTGAAAAAGTAAACTTCTGTCCTGTGTTCACATGCAATAATTTTATAATCATAACTGCTGATTGAGCTGTGCTGTAGTCTTTAGAGAGCCACACCTGGTCGTAATGTAACTACCTTATATAATGAAATCTTTTTAGGAACGGATCCAGCTGAGGGCAGCTCAGGCCTCGCAGCCTGTCACGTTTTTACCGATCAAAGCTCAGTAACAGAGACGTGACTGGATCTGGATCTGTCTTCAAACAATGCGTTTGGCTACAGCCAGCTCAGTAAATTTTGTTATAAGTGCTGTAAACCCATTAAATGATACAAAGATTTTGTTTGTGGAAAACTAATTAAGATAAACAGCTGTTTAGTCAGTTCAAGCTGTAGTTTATTATGCCTGCAGCTAATGTAAATGGGCAGCTTTATTGTGTTTTATAATACATGTGGTTATGAATGATTTTTAAATGAACTCTTTATTAGTCTCTGTGAAGAAACATACCACAGATTCATGTCTGTTTAGTGACACCAAGTGGCCACTGTGTATCTGACACCACAAATACAACAGTAATTGTAACTAACACAGTACTATGTCAGGGCCGGATTAGGGTCCTTAGAGACTCTGGGGCACTTCATATTTGGAGGCCCCCGACGGAAACCAAGGCCTCTGGAACTTTTCAGATCAGGACATAGGGCTTAAGAAAGCTTAGACCAGTTCTTCAGAGCTTCAGAAATACTAGACCTAGTGACATTAAGCTCAAAGCATAACTTTGCCACGCGAAAATGCATGTGACCATCCCAAATGAGGCTTCTATCATGTTTTTCGGAGCAGCAGAATTTACTTTAAAATTGAACAAAATAACCCCAACTGGTCGAGGCAGATGGCCACCCACCCTGAACCTGGTTTTGCTGGAGGTTTCTTCTGTTAAACCTTTTCTTCTCTGTTGTCTGCACTGTTCACCAGTGCTTCATCAGTTGGAATTTGTTGTTTTCGACATATGTCTATATAGTAATATTGTTACATTTTGTAAGATCTTAAACCCTAAAACGTAAAGTACCATGTGAAGATTTCTATTGTTGTGAAAGTCTTGGACCTTCAGAAGTCCATAATCAAGACTCAGCTTTAGTAATGACAGATAAAGTTGGTAACAGTAAACAGAAATAAAGGCAACAATGGCAGTGATGCTCCTCACGATCTTAACAAAGGACACTCAGTACAGGTAAAAAAAGTGGATCAGATGACTGGTAAAACCAGGAAGACCTGCTTAGCATGAATAGTGACCTACAAGCAAATGATGTGGTTTATTATATTAAAATAATTTCTGGTGTTTACTGCAACAATACAAAGCACAACACAGAAAACAACAATACAATAACTAAGCAGACATCAAAAGAACCACTTTCATGAGGACAAAGATCAGAATGGGGAAATTAAATACATACAGGTTTTTGTTTCCAGCTAGAAGGAGCCAGGAGGAGCTGCTGTTAGTAATTCTAGGAACAAATGCGCTGATTGAGGTCCTGGAAATCTTAACATAAGTTATTAATACAGAGTCAAACATATGAGCATATAAAAACCCAATTTCCTTAGATGATATAGACTAAATTTTACTCCTTGGTATTTGTTCTGTTTGGCATCTCAGCAATAAAACCTGGTTAATTACAAAGGACACTTGACATGAAAATACAATCAGTGCTAATTTAGAACAGCCACTACAGCGATAAACACAGCTGTCATCTGTGGCCTCAGTATATAACTTATCTGTATTTATCTGAGTTCAAACAGACAGTGGACACAGGAAGTCATTTTGACTTTTCCTGTTGTGCTTTCATTAAGTTGACCAACCACAGAGTGCACAGATGAGAGGAGAGGCTCAAACACATGGGAGTTTCATTTAAATGAGAGGTGCAGGTGCCTGTAATGACAGGTGTTTACCTGTAGATGACAGTATAACATCTTGATAAAGACCAGGAAGAACTGGTCAACACAAGACGATTTAATGTATTTTGTATTCATACAGTTCAATTCATCTGGCCTCATCATTTACTTTAGATGTTTAGCTCAATAACCTTGTTCTATTGTAACTTGACTGTGAAATGTCTCCTTCTCCTGTGACTCATCACCGTTTTGGTGTAATCTTGCAATTCTGACTGTATCACAACTGCTGTATATACACTGGGAATTCAATGTTATAAGTCCTTAAGTGATTGTGTCCTTATTTTCATTGTTGAAATAAATTGTATAAGTGAAAAATCAGGAGAATAGTCATGATGTAAGATGGCTACAAGTTGAGTATTATATCTAAGATGAAAATTTAGTTGTCATGTCATGTGTCACAATTACTGTTAACAGTTAGTATGTGAAAGAATAGGTTAAAAGGGTCTTTATACAACATTGCAAAGCTAGTTGGATGAAAACTGACAAAAAAATACTTATTTTTACATATATTTTGCTCTGTGTGAATAAATCAAAACTGATATCTTCATTCTTTCTGTGAAGAAACAGAAATACACAGTGTAATATACAGTGTAATCCATTTTTTATTGAAACAGCTGATTAATGTAAAGGCATTTCTGTAGTTTTAAGAGCCACTGTGTGTGATGCATTAAGACTGTATAAAGTATGTAGGCAGAAATAAATTAAACTCCGACTTTGCTTTTGATTTTTGAGCATTCCTTATCTTTCTGTTGTAAATAAAGATTAATTCTGTGGTTATTTTTATAATCATACTTAATAATGAAAAACTTTTTGCATTGTTGTCATCATGTAAGTTTAAGATTAATGTAACAGGCAAGTAAGGTTTTAAGTATTTTGCACGTGTCTACGGGCCCTAACATTACACTCAAAGAGCATTATGGACCATCACTGGATCGAGGACCATCATGGAGGAACTGGAAATACAATTCCTGATGCAATATGGTGGTGTGACAGACGCTTTTCACAAACCAGAGGTGGCATCTGTGTGTACATACTGTATCTGTGACAAAACAGGACTGTAGCATAAACATAGCTGCCAGAGATGGGAGAACGGGATATTGAAAAGAGGGAAGGAAAACAGAAAACCCTTTCCCAAACATTCCTGATCTAGCTTCCGATGACCTCACTGGGAATTCTCCCATCAGCCCTTGATCATATTTGGTCATATTTACCATAGGAACCAGCCAGATATTTTTAATCCCAGGATGGTGAATATTTCTAGATTGTGCATCTAGTGGAAGGACGCACATGGGAAAACAATTCTGGTTTTAAGATTCCCTGACAAAATATGAAAAAAAGTGTAACACACTATTTATTCTAAACATAGAAGCATTGCATGCAGTGGGTCAACCCAGAGATGAAGACACAGTTGATGCGTATTTATCTTCACTGTAGAGATGTTCCCGATCTCTTACCACAACCGCAACCCATAAACATGCATTCACAATTATGTTAATCCAAGATGGCGGCTGTTCTGTTGCTAAACTAGCATTAGCCAGCTAAGTTTACACGTTTCTAGTTGTTATACATGAGAAAATTTGATGTAAAGACACTGCATGTTCATTTTAAGTAAATTAACACGTTTTTGTGGTTATAATGGATTTGAATCTATTTAACTGCCACTGGGGGTGGTTTTGTAGCCCTTAACCCATCAGCCAAAGTGTCCAAGGTGGAAGATGGTAACAGTCAGGAAATTCCCAAGATCTCTAACATAGAATCAGCCTATAAGTGGAAGGATGATGCACAGTTTCTGGTACTCGGCTGCTTCTAATAACGTCATGAACGCAGGATAACCCCTAATGCTAACCTTAACTTTTAAGTAGAACATATTAATCATGATTGTGTCGTCTTTGTAAAAGCACTGAGTCACACAGCTTTACACTTATAGTGATATATGTGTCTGGATCAACCACACCATGTTTAAATAGTTTTCCTGCCCCACAGCATGGCTAAGTGTTAGTTAGCTTCAGCAGGTAGCTGGTCCCTCTGTTTGGCAAGCAAACAAGCTAGTGTTAGCTAATTAGTTTTTAGCTAAGTAAAAAAACCTTTTAGATAATTGTTGTAGTTAGCTAATAAAAAGATGCATGCTCCAAAGACCTTTTGAGTTAAATACATTCTTTCATATACAAAAGCAGGTGCTAGATTTGCCTGCACCATTGGTGTGTTATAATACAGGACTGTCCTTTTTTTCTTAATAAAAAAAATAAATCTTGATAAAGTGCAATTTGTCCAATTTAAAAACGAAAACTGAACGAACAGTAGTGAAGACATTAGTGAAACCACACTTGTTTTTAATTTGGCATTGGAGACATATCAAACTTCCACAGCTTGTCTCCGTCGGTTCAGTCCGCTCATTATTTTTGTGTATGAATGTTTATCATTAAACACTTATTTTAAAACATACATCAGTTGTGCATCAAACGACAGTTACTCTACAGAACATATTGGGGAGTCCATACAACCCCTGTCAACTTTTACAATATAAACAGTGGAAAAAAGGCAGCATGAAGTTAAACTGAGTTTATTTTTGTCTTGCTTCATTTTGTATTCTGGTTTAATAACAAATTGTAATCATCAAGTACTCTAAGAGGAGTTTGTGATCAGCTCAACATAATTTTATTGCAGAAACATCCAGTGAAAGAAAAGGGAGATTCACACTATGTATAGCTGAATAACATACAGAGAGTAGAAAGTGGAAATTATGAATGCAGGTTAATGTAATTGTGCTAAATTTTGTCATGTCTAGGATGTCTATCATTTACACAACACTGCATTTTCACTTGCAGAAATGTGCCACAGAATCTATAGAGACAGAGTAGTTTCATCTGCAATAAATGTTGATAAACAAAAGCATTCACAGTTTTCAAGTGGACTAATGGGAAATATCCATAAAATAATGTCAATAACCTTAAACGATCATTGATAGTAGTAATCACTTATTGGAAAAGTGTATATTTTTGTGCTTTAACGATTATGCTACAGTGTAATGTGACAACAAAACGTAACCTGAATTTCACAATGTATAGTTTCTAGTCCATTGTGCTGCTGTCCGGTGTTAACATATAATAATGAGAAATAAGAATAATAACAATAATACAGTGCAGTAAAAAGTCACCAGCGGTCCTTGGGACATTAATGAGAAATTTGAAAATACTTTTATAAATGAGAAGAAGTGGAAAATCATGAATCAGCTTTTGTGCTTCGTAGTAATTTCCACTGATCTTTATCCAAACTAACTGGTTAGAACAGCATATACAGTAAAAATACTGTTCTCTGCTAATAACAATCACAGTGTAACTGAACCCTACCAGTTAACATACTGTTACTTAGCTGGAAAATGTCAAAGAAGTCTGATGACACTAATTTCAGCTCAATAAGTCACTGAGTTTAGGCTCAGACCATAGTTAAAACACCTGAACTGTACTGCAGATGAACACTGCAAGATGCTGTTTGTCAAAAACATGCAACAGTTGGCATCCTTGTCCCTCCTGATTGCAAGTAGATTTTGTAGATTGTAGCTATTCCACAGGTTTGTCCCAAGCTTTAATGGCAGCAATGCAGAGAGAAAAAAAACCCAAAATGGATAAGCCCTGATTCCTCCAGCTGTTTTGGAGAAGCTTTGAGTGATATGTGCATGTGAGTAGGTGTGAAAAGGTCAAACATTTCTCTTGGTTTATTTAACAGGTGTATGAGTAGCACATAAATTCTGTTTTTGCTTTTTTTTCTGTCTCTCTAAACAGAGAGGTCGTCTGCTCTCGTTCTGCTGCTTGTTCCACTAGCTTTGCTGAACCTTCGTTTGTCCTTTTGACAGAGCCCTTCGTTCTGGCAAAGCACCAGCTTTCCTGATCCTCCATTTTGGATCTGAGGGCAGCTGGTGTCCCTGCTCCCAGGGCTGTAGCAGTTACTGTCCGTCCTCAGGTATCCGCTGTCTTCAATGTGCGGTATGTGCTTGTTACTAGTCTTCTCCCATCCTGGCAAGTAGCAGTTCATCCGAAGGAAGTTTACGTCCTCCACTTCAGCGGCCATTTTGTTCTTCTCAGTGACCATGTTCTCTGAGTTTTGTTGGTTAGCCAGCCCGTGGTTGGGGCAAGGCAGGGGCAGGAAGTGCGAGGAGCCTATCACGCATTGGCTGAACTCTGGAGGTGGTGTTGGCAGCGGTGGTGGAGGGTTCAGAGAAAGCTGTCGAGTCAGAGAGGTGTTAGCAGGAGTGCCTGCCTTTGAGGAGAAAAACAAACGCCTGCAACGAGATTATTCCAGTTAGAAAACGAAAATGGTGCGATGTCAATATAAATATAAATTAATTAATAATGCAGTCATTGTGTCTGGGAATCAACAAGTCTGGTTTCAGTGTTTTAAAGTTTGTTATTTTTTCTTTGAAGAAGTTGTCACAGGTTTACAGGAATTTTTTCTGCGTGCAGTCTAGCCCTCAGGAAGTAAAAGCTGAATCACTGAAGACTTAAAATAGTACTCTGGTTGTGGGAAATGTTTGTTAGTCCTGTAGAACGTATCCCATTCCAATTATCCAGATAACTTAAACCCTCAGATAAATGTATCCACTGCCTTTTTGTACTGCATATTTTAGCCTATTAAAGGGATACTCCAAGACACACTGCTATAACATGGATTAAATAAAAGCTGAGGTGTAGTCCTGTACTGTTTAAGCTTCAAAAGCTTAAAGACCAATCTAAGATATATTTACAGGCGAATCGAATCGGGATTAATCATGGCTTGAAAATCATTCAACCGAAATTCGAACAGAATTTTTTATAATTTCATCACGTCCTGACTACTTTCCGTGCGAGTATAGAACTGTTCAGATATGTGCAAAGTGCAAACTGAAGCTAATAGATTATTAGAAAATAGGAAATCTATCTGGGTGCACAGGTGTTGTTACCTGCAGCAGTGTCTCCATGCCAGGTGGTGCAGTTCGAGCACACTGAGGACCAGAGAGACGGCAGACACGGCCAGCATGAACACTATGAAGACGTTTTTCTCTGTAGGCCTGGAGACGTAACAGTTCACAGGGTGTGGACACGGCCAGGCCTGACAGAGGAAAAAAGACTGTTGGTGTGCACGTTATGTGTTATGGAGTAAATTTAAACTGAATCAGATTTCTGGTTTTACCTTGCAGACATACAGAGGATTGAGGAAAATTCCATATAGGAAATACTGGAGACACAGAAACACCACCTGTGGAGGTACAGGCACAGTCAGCTGCATTTCTTTACTCCATGGTTGGTGAAAATACACATTTATTTAACTTTTTTTTTTACTGTTTCTTTTATTTTCTTGCCTTAAACTCACATGCAGGAAACCTTTATTTTGAAATATCACACAGTATGCTATTTGGCATGAGGCACTATATAGATATAGAGCACAACATAAGTATAATACAGTATACATATACAGAGAACATATACTCTCAAACACACGCAACAGCATTCATAGAAAGGAGACCTAATTTTACATTAAATTTACTAACTATAATACATTATATATTTTAAAGTACATTTTAAAGGCCAAAGGTAAAAAAAAGTGCAAAAGAAAGGTGCTCTGAAATATTTTCTAGCAGTGTTTTTGAACTGTGAGTGGTGTTTTCTGTTTTTAGTCACATGATACACATTCCTGAAAATGATTTGATCCCATTCTACTGATGAAAAGATGGTGGAAATGTGACAAGATATGCAAAGGTAGGAGGAAGATTGCTGGCAAAAATCGGACAATAAATATTCCAGCACACTGGGTGAATGTCTAGATTTTCATTTGTGGATTATCGTACATAACAACTGACATAGAGGAAGCTCGTAGATTTGTTTTTATGTACATTTATAAATAAAAGAAGACCTATGCAAACATCCAGTGTACTTTAAGTATTGTCTCAGCAGTTTCTGTGACTTGCTGCTGCTCAGCACTCTTATAGATCAATGCAGTGGATTATCATCTGTTCATTAACAATAAAAAGTGGCTTGGTAGATTTTTTACGAAGAAGGAAATACATTTATTGTTTTACATGTGGATGCACCCAATCTAAATATAATATTTCTTTTCTTTTCTTACAAGAACACCTATCTAGGCACTGTTAAATCTGAATTAAAGAATATTTATGCCATTTTGGACTGAATAATTTCACCACAGCCTGATATTAAAAACAACTTCTGACCAAATATTAATTTCTAGCTGCTTAATCCTCTATTTTCTTCACCCTCTAGTCACTAACTTTGTCTGGCAACTGGTGCGGAACCAGTATTGCACAGTGTTTTTATCAGAGCGTGTTTGCTGAAGATGCCCGTTGTAGCTGGAAACACAAGTTATGAGAGTAATTGTGCCATAAAACCAATACTCAAAAAGTAGTAACTTTACCTCCATGATACTTCGTATCAGTATACTCAGTACGTAGGTCTGAAGCAGTGCTCCCTTCAGGCGAACTCGACCTGCTGATTGACCTTCTCTTTTCTCCTTTCCTCCGTCCTTTTCTCCTTTTCTCCCCTGTTTCTCTTCTCTTCCTCCTCCTTCACCCCCCCCTGGATCCTCTTCTCCCCCGCCCCCCTCTCCTTCCTCCTCCTCCATGCTCTTCCTCTTCTCCTCTCTGCGAACCGTGTGCATGGCGTGGCCCATATAGATGAGGCTTGGAGTGGACACAAACACAATCTGGAGTACCTGGGATAAAACAACAAACGTGTAATTAAAAATAGTTGAATTAGAAGTTTAGTTGCTTCAAAATAATGGGGCAAGCCAATCATTTTGGCAGGTTACATTTTTGATTAACTTTTTTCTTCCTACGCGCTAACTGCCATAATTTCACATTACATTACATTACAATAATAATCATGTATGACTAACTGTGTACTAACCATGAAACAGAGCTGTGAGACACAACTGCCTGTTTCTCCTGTATTTATTACGATAGTATCACATTAAATCAACACCACAAGAAGCATAAAATGATATGAAAGTTCACCCAAGTAAAAAAACTGCACACAGAAGAACTAAATGCAAACCATTCACTACTACTACTTTAAATATTCAGCACCATGCTTTTGGTACTGTTGTAGAGCTACTTTACAGAGAACAGTAGCTAGCTCATATTACCTGGTATTTAATTCGATCACCTTCACATTACATTGTAAAGTTTTAAAATAATAACTTAGTTACATTGTTGTTACATAAATATTACTCCCTTATTATCGTGTTATTATGAAACTATTACACCCTCTCTTACCTGTTATTACCAGGCTATGATCCTACTTATTAACATGCGTTTGCATTAATATTACCACATTACTATGTTATTATTTCCAAAACATTTACCCATGATTACCTTATTATTTCCAATCTGTAAAGTTATACTTCAGTTCATTCTGACTTTATTACTCCAAAGTTTTTATTAATAGATATTGGTTGCTGGAGTTTTATTGAACGCATTAACAAGGATGAATTTTACACTATTGTTTTAGCTAACACTGAAAAACTGTGAACTTATCAGTTAATGTTTTCATTACTGTCATGTGACATTCTGCTCTACTGCATATTACCCAGTATCGTATGTGGGCTATAGGGAAAGCTTTGTCATAACAGACGTTCTCGCAGCCTGGCTGTTCAGTGTCACAGTTAAAATCTTCCTGTTCGTCGCCCCATGACGACTCAGCAGCTGTCCCAAGTACCAGGATACGGAAGATAAACAGGATGGTCAGCCACACCTGTGGAGTGACAAACAACAAACAAAAAGATACACAGATAATGTATTTCTGCAACAAGATACTGTTAAAAAATTGAATAAATGTAGGTGTAGGTATCTAAGAAGACCTGATTGAACGAAGTAATTGCCTATTGTGGAGAGTTTTAGTTCAGTAATGTCATAAAGATTTTACAATTTTTAATTATTCCTAATGTTGTTGCAGTAATTAGGGATTATGAAGTAAAAAGTACGTGTATAACTTGCTCAAAAATTGAATTAACAGAAATTAAGAAAGAAATTTTTAATTAATCTCATGGCACATTTATATAAACATTCAACAGGCCTATACCAACATAAATAAGCCAGAAAAACTGAATTTTTTCAAGTGTGCATATTAGCGTTTTTTCAACTGTCTTGTGTACTTCTGTGTATTTCTGTGTGTGTTTGTGTGATACCTTTCCAACTGAGGTAGAGTGCTCCTGCACTTCCTCCAGGAAGTTTCCCAGTAGGCTCCAGTCTGCCATGACGGATTACAGCTCAGCCCAGATCTTTCAGTGCCAGCCGAAGATCTCTCAGTAGTCGCTCTGCACGTACAAGATTCACCTGAGGAACTGAGAGCACACAGGCAAAAGAAACAGTTGGTGTGATTTGTACTTATTGGCAGTACTACAAATTAGAATAAAATGTATACTTCTTTTAAAATTGCTGATGTTGTAACCTTTTTTTTCAGCACCAACAACTTTATACCTACTGTGCAACCAAAATCCTAATATTTGCACATCAATAGTATAAGAGAATATGGATTAATTGAAGTTTTTGTGTCAGTTTGTGGAAATACTTGCTTAAAGTGTTTACAAAATTGGATGTATAATGTTGGTCAGTGTGTGTCTATTATTTGGACCACCCTATTAATAAAAATGTCTGTGCCTGTTTCTTAGTTTAGCTTTTCTGTCTGTTCCCACACTCCCCCTCTGTCTGTCTCTGGGGAAGGAAAACTAGACCTCCACTGTAAACACTGCTGCCACACACACACACACACACACACACACACACACACACACAGTTTTGAGTTTAAATGTGAATTGCTTGTTGGGCTTTTTTAATATCTCCAGAAGTAACTTTTCTTTTACTTTATCCTTGTTCTTAGATATAACATGCAGATAAACATGAGCTTTTTAAAATGATCTGATATAAGACAACCTCGTGAGGATTTAGGGATTTGTTTAGAAAACAGCAGAGCTGAGATGTCAGAGGTTCTACAGTATTTTGGCCACACCTGCCTCTGGAAGAAAATGTCCACTTTATTCTTCCCTCAGACAATGTGACATGACTCACAATTCTATGACTTAGATTGGCACGAAACTCCAGCCCATTCTCAGAAAATATTGCTTTGTCACGTCCTTTGGCGTCTCATATGCTAAAAGTGCCATGCTGTAAAAATAATTGATTTGCCTCCTTCCTGATTTCTGGATCCATGTGAAACAGTAATTGCCGCCCCCTTGCTAAATCATGAACGAACTGTGAATAACCAAGCGTTTTGGAAAGCTGAGTTTCATTTCACTTGCCACACTCAGGCCTGATTACTGTCACTTATCATCACTTATCACTTAAATAAAAGTCATCTGACATAGTGAAGCACACTAAAAGATCTCAAAAAGCAACACATCCAGCCATGATCTAATGAAGTTCAAGAACAGATGAGAAACAAAATAATTTACACTTATGGGTCTAGAAAGGGTTCCAAAGCCATTTCTAAGGCTTTGGAATTCCAGTGAGCCACGGTGAGAAAAAAGCACAACGACAACTCGTCCAGAAGGTCATAAAAGAACCCAGAACAACATCTAAAGAACTGCAGGCCTCACTGCCTCAGTTAAGGTCAGTGTTCATGATTAAACAATCCAGAAAATCCTGAAGACAATGTCCAGCCATCAGTCTGTGACCTCCAGCTCAAGCGTGTTTTGGCTACACAGGGAGGGAAGAGTGGGCCAAAATTCCTCCACAGCGATGTGAAAGACTCATTGCCAGTTATTGCAAACACTTGATTGCAGTTGTTGCCGACCAAGGGTGGCAGAACCAGTTACTAGGTTTAGGTGGTAAAAAAAATATGTTTTTAAAGCACGACTAAGTGTCGCACAGAGCTGTCTGTTGACTACAATAGTAGACCAGGCACATCAGTATTTGACAGTTCTAACAATGCCTCCAGGACTGGCTGCAACGCTGGTTTTATCAGTTTTGTGTTTACTGTCATTTCCTGCTTTGTTGTGCTTTAGCCTCCACAGTTAAGTTGTTATGAACAAGATTACAGATTCTGTTCAATTCACTTTGTTTATATAATGCCAATTCAAACAAACGTCATCCCAAGGCACTTTGCAATGTAAGGTTTAAGAATTTAATGAACAGAATTATATAAAACCCAAAGAAAAGAAAGAAAAACCCAACAAATCCTCCCTTGAGCAGGCACCAGGTTACAGTCGAGAGAAAAATCCCCTTAACGGCAGAAACCTTTAGCAGAACTAGGCTCAGAGTTCAGGGGGCATCTGCTTTGACCAGTGAGTAGAAAGAAAGAACAACAGGCCATAAAACACCAAGAAACAAAACACTGGACAGGATGGCTGGGCCAACAACTGCACACTGGGGTCAGTGCATGTTACCAGGAAGAAAACCAATGTTTCTCATAGTTGAATACAGAGGAGAACACAATGAAAAAAGCACAACCTGACTGATATGTTTCAGTTTTTCAGAAGCGGTTTCTGTCAAAAATAGAAAGTATCTTTAGCTCGTTAGACAGCCACTTCTAGGACACTTCTGAAACATGCCCACAGTGTGGAATCAGCCATCCACTATCATTCCCATGGCATCAAGTAGTGATCAATGGATTTGAACATGGATTTGACTGTTAAATCACACATACATAACAATGAATTTTGACAAGAAACATCCAATGACTGAGCATACAACTGTCTGACACGTGCCACTACCTTCACTAAAATACCTTAAAATACATCAGTGCAGTTTTAAAATTCGAGGTTAGCTTGATTAACTGATCTGGTGGTTATTTGAACAGCTGCCCTTTACTTACCCTTTCAACAGAAAACATAAACCTGCAGGATTGTTGCATTATTCAGGAGAATGTCTGTTTCTAAGTTCAGTAACATTAAACAGATAATTTGCTAATCTAGAGTAAAAGGAGAAAACACTCCTAACACACCAGCAGTTAAATCATTCACAATTCTTCAGTTTGCACTACTGTCACTTTACAGTTAATTACAGTTTGTTACAATTTTATTTTCCAGTTGTTTGAGCAACTTTATTTAAAGCTAAATATGCCATTCATACAGTACTTTGAAAACATGTACATTTACTTCTTTTCTTTCTTGGAAAAACTTGAATTATCCTAAATATGCAAATAAGATTTTATTAGATCTCATTAAAATGCATAACTGTTCCTACTTTACTTGATCTAAAATAATACATAATAATTTTTAATAGTTTGTATTATTACTCTGAATCGTCACGTAACAAGCTGGTGTATGTGAAGTATTATATAGAATGTGTTAGTACTTACTTTAAGTACATTACTTTAGTGAGTAAACATTTGAGATGACTTGACAGGAACTGACATGTCATTGATCACTATTGACATTAAATTGATCAGAAATGCAGTTTAGACATTGTTAATGATATAAATGTCCATCATAGCTGAAAACTATGATGTATGTTTGCATGGACACAGCAGTATTTCTAATCTACCACCAAACTTCTGAATGGCTGCTTTCCACCAGTGGATTTCAGGTGGTTTTAGAGAAACTACACACTGATGTGACCATACGCAAAACACATTAGGTGGAGAGTTATGCTGATTTTTATCATTTATCCCATGGCAGAGCACACGTTGCTGATCATTTCACCCTAAAACAAAGATAAGATTAACTTAAATTCTGCCTGTGGGGAAAAAGACATAAAACCACCGGCCTTATAGAACTTCAGATAAATTTTTGATTGCCTTTTATTTGTTAAATGCCCCTCCTTTCCTGTTTTTGTGAAACCCAAATTGCTGAAAAAACCTGTGTGTGTATAATGTATGTCATAAGTGCTCTCAGCATCATTAATAACAATATTACTTCCTTGTATAGACTTTCACTTGACCTTTGCGTGCATTTGTGTGTATGTGTCGGTGCATGTGTGTGTACCCATTATCCAGCACTATTGTTGTGCATCCTGTCTTGATAACGGGCACACAGACACACACACACACACACACACACACTCTCTTTCTCTCGCTCTTTTTCCTCTGCTGGTTTAAATAATGACTGATGAACCGCTGACATCGCTCGGACCTGAGGATGTTTTTAATCTGATAATAATCTTTATTTATAACTGACACTATTAATATTCTGCAGCTCAAGTATTAATAGGTCAACATGATAAAAATGTGAAACATGAATCCAAAGTAGGGGCAGTACTTTAGAAACAAAACTAACACATTAACCAATAACTATATGAATAAAATTATTACATATTTCACTTGAAATTTTGACAAAATTTGCAGATTCAAAGAAGTTTAAACTGCGTAAAACAGCACAATTAGTCAGATTTTCTATTTTGCTCCTCTCACACTGAGAGGCATTGACGCTCTTCAGTAAATAAACTCAACACAAATTAGAAGAGTTTAAAATATAATTTACCAGAACTGAACCTCGTTAAATGATTATTTCTTGTGAAAATCCATCTGCCTAAGCTGGAATGATTTAATACTGCACAGTCACTGAGCACTGAAAGATGCAAATTAATGAAATTTTGCAAAGTTTCAGTGGAGAGTTTCACATATTTCAGTCCCACTGAGGCCTAAAAATGCTGTTTCAGAGGAGTTTTCGTCAAAGCAAATAAAAATAGTGAGCAACAGGTGAAGACTTAATGATATACACAATCTTAAATTTATCTTTATTCTATATTAATCCCTAGTAGGTTTCAGTTTAAACTTCATCTGGTCTATTGGCTTGTGTTTACATTAGTTTTAAACTACATCGTTTTACATACATCGTTTTTGTGTTGCAACTGTGAAATTGTCCTTAATGTCCTATCTGTCAGTCCATATTGGAAAATATGTGCAAACAGTTAACTAGTTTAACTTAAAAATTAGTGTAAAAGTCTAAAGTTGTGTTAAAGTGTCCACCTGACGAACACTTGCACACACTTTACCTTATTTAAGATGCAAAGGCAGGGAGCTGTAGATCTTTGAGTAGCCTGATTTTGTCCTGAGAAAATCTCAAGAGTGTTGAGTGCTGCTCTCCTCTTCCTCAGCAGCTATTGTTGAGGTACCGTTGAGCAAGTCCCTTCTTTCCCTTCCACTGATGTAGCACAGTTCCAGCTGTTTCCCAGTTGTTTATTTCTATTGTCTTCCTGTAGTTGCAAGTTTGTGTGTTAATATCCACCTGAAGTCCCTGATTTGTCTTTTTAAAGTTGAGACAGATTCAGGTTCTCCGGGTGTCCAGAGAAGGAGACAGATGGTCAAAGAAGGAAAGACAGATGAGTTCAGTTGACAGTGAGGCAGTCGGTCCAGCAGCAGACAGGACAAGAGCACAGCTTGTGTCCAGAGGTCTGAAGTAAAATGTATGCGAGACTCAAGTTTGTACCAGCCCCTCTCGTCCTCTCTCTCCCCCTTTCTATCTCTCTCTCTCTCTCTCTCTCTCTCTCTCTCTCTCTCTCTCTCTCTATTCGATGATTCAGCCGCTCTGAGTTAGGAAAACCTACATATAAATTTAACAAACAGTTTGAGCGCACTACTCTC
>OMLM01004807.1:2355-16195 GCA_900302695.1 Helostoma temminkii
CTCTCTTTCAGTCCCCAACAAATGCCAACCCATTTACAGTTTAGGTGGTTGACAGGCCCTCAGATCCAAAACGGTGCGAATAAAAGTAGCTCAGCATTGCTCTGTGGCCCCTCCACTTCCCCCTCCAACACACACGCCTTCATGCACACTCTCACTACTTTCAGTCCCCCGGATGAGGCCCTACCCATGTGTTCTTGTCCTCCAAGACTTCGAAGGTTCTCCTCCCTCCCTCGTCTCATATTTTTCTGGACATATTCACTAATCTTGTAGGATTTTTCTCAACGTATTTGAGTTAAAATTGTGTTTAAAGTGTAGAAAAAATCAGTGCAACTAAACATTAAGTGCCTTCTTTCCATATGTCTTTGTGAATATTCCATCTCCGACTACCTAAAGGTTTTTTTGAGCTGTTAAATAATCCAGATCATTAAAGGCTATACATTATTATTGTTCTGCTCACAGATGAACAGAGCTTCAAAATGGTCCAGTCAGTGGTTTAACCACTTATTAATTCATGGATAATTCTTCGTGACAGTTTATTAGATACGTGGTTTTGAAAGGAAAAACCTATGTTTCTACTCTGACTGAACATTTCTGAGCACGTGCATGCTTCATGAAGTTACTTTTTTCTTGTTTTCAACTTGTTAGTTCAACAAGTTGCTCTCAGCTGGGAACTAACAGTTGTCTCCAGGCCTCCACGTCCTCAGCAGAAGGACTTGTGTCTTTCTCTTCTTTGTGTTTCTCCTTGTAATTTCCCAAATGTTTACTTATTTACTCTCCTGCTCTCCTTTCCACCTTTATCTTTTTCCATACTTCTCTCTGATCCTCTGCTTTCATTCACTTTCATCGAGTTTATAATAAACTCTGCGCCTCCTCCGCCTCGTCTTTCACATAGAGAAACGCACAGACATGCAGTACATGTGCATGCTTGATCACAGTGTATTATTTTTCTGTCTGTCACAACTACATGCACACAGACACACATGTGCTCATGCAGCAGCTCCCCCTCCTCCATTAGAGTTATAATTAATCCAACTGCTCCAGTGACAGAGCAGAGTAGTCTCCACAGATAAGGTTTCAACTGTTGGCTGTTTCTGCGCTTCTCTCCTTATTTATTCAGTAAGACTGAGACAGATCTGTGTGAATGCTGGACCATGTGGTCTGCAGAGTAGCAGATCTTTAATACAGCTAAATGTTATTGTGCATGTGTAGCACAGAAAAGTGATGTGCAGTTTGCAATCACCCATCATTGAACATTGAATTTATTTTACGCATTGATTTGGAAGTTTGGAAATATGTTATCCCATTTAAGCAGAAATAAATGCTCTTACAGTACACAGATGTAAAATGTCTCCAATTATTTCTCATGACTTTATATTAATTTATACAAACTGACACAAGTGGACTGAAACATTTAATTACTTAAAGCTGTATTACTGGAATATGGATGGAAACATGTAAGACATTTATTTCCCAGCTTTTATTAAATTATTCCGTGTGTATTTTCTATTCATCAGCATAATGTGACTCAAACTCTCAGTTGGCACCTCGTTGTTGCAGCACTGATCCTGTTCGAGCTGTCAGTCAGTGGTTCAGGTCCTGGCTCTCTCTGTGGCCTAAATCTGTTCAGTTGAGAGCAGCATTTTCCCATTTTAAGGCTGGATGAGGCCTACTAGTAGCAAATCTATAACCCTGCTTGGTAGCAACTGGTGTCTCCCCTAGAAGCCCCCCAGTGGCCGGCGCGCTCCTTATACGGCCCTCTAGGTGGGACCGCGGGGCTCGACGGGAGGTCAACGCGACAGTTCCATATATGGCGCGCGCTCTCTCCACGTCGGGTGCGCGCTCCGTCACTTCTAATCCCCCCCTCTCCTGAAGCTTGATGGATGAAGCGCCCTCCTTCGCTCCGGGAGGCGCGCCTCCTTGCTGCACCCCCTCCACCCACTCCTCATCCTCAGCTCGTCAACATCCTAATATGGCAGAGAGGGATGGGGGCCAGCGCTGAGGTTTGTGAATGGTGGAGGTTGGGTATATAAGGTGGACCTGCAGAAGGAAGGACTGTAGCTGGTTCAGCAGCAGCACTGGTTGGGTCGTTCTCTCCGAGCCGCAGACACACTCCTAAGGTAAGACCCTGCGAGGACCTGCCTCTCCTGAAGCCACTCATCCAGGTTGGGGCACCACACTAGGCCGCGATCAGAACACCACGGGAGCACATGGAGCAGATTAGGCAGGACTTCCAGGCATAGGACGCTAGGACCACATACTACTCAAGGCAACATGGGCAACTCCACTGGAGAATAGGCTTGTCAATAAGAGAGGAGAGAGAAAACTGCTCATAGCTGAGGCCTGTGAAGCCAGTAGACCGGCAGATGTCATAGAAATACAGTGGAAGACAGGAAGAGCTCTTATCTGAACGATTGCTATGGATAGATACATTGATAAAGTAGAATGAGTGATAGACTCATCTGACTCAGCATCTTCATGAACGTAACGGTCAGTCCTGAAAGGATGCTGATGCCTCAAGACGCAGAGCTGCGTCAGGCCAATTAAAAGCAAGAATAGTTCACCTGAGGAAGGTAATAGCGAGACGGAGAGAATACTTGTAGGTTAAGTCACAGATTTGGCTTTAAAATTTCACACGTTTACAGTGGATTTAGTGGAAATTAGAATAATATAAAGAGCAGGTGAATTTTAGTTTTATAACAGGAGGAAAACTGTAGTTTAATCCCGTGTTTTCCACTTTTTAATGTAATTTTTGCGCATTCAATCAGATTATTACCTTGTGCGTAATTGCCCGGTGTGCCATGGAGACATTTAGCGCGTCACATGACGTTTCAGCACACAGTTATTAATGTTTTTAGTCGACAATGTAAGTTTATAACCAACAAAAGACAGCAGCAAAGTTTCATTATCGATATAATTTCTGTCAAATATACTTTGCCTGATCGTGTAGATTTGATTCAGTGAACTAAACTGCTTTTTATCCCTCCTCTCTCACAGAAGCCAACATGTGTGACGACGAGGAAACCACCGCCCTTGTGTGCGACAACGGCTCCGGCCTTGTGAAGGCTGGCTTCGCCGGAGACGATGCCCCCAGGGCCGTGTTCCCATCCATCGTCGGCCGCCCTCGTCACCAGGTAAAAAGCGAAGAAGAACATCTAACTGGTTATGAAGACAAACCTATTCACAATTACTCTATTCATCATACCTCAGCCTCTTAATTGCTCAATTTAGAGTAAATGGATCAGTAACAATAAGCTAGTCCAAAATGAAACATCTTCAATCATGTAATTTGGGCTATTTTCGATTTCAGTAATTTGGCTCTTTGGGACAAAATTAGTCACAGATAAACTGACAGTAACAGAAGTGATCTCTGTCTGTCCCTGGGGCGCACGCTGTTATTTGGCACACTTACGCAATGGTCACTATGTCTGTCTGAAGAATGTCTTACTTCTGTATCCTAACTTTTTTGCCCTCTCTTCCCCCTTCAGGGTGTCATGGTCGGTATGGGTCAGAAGGACTCCTACGTAGGAGACGAGGCCCAGAGCAAGAGAGGTATCCTGACTCTGAAGTACCCCATTGAGCACGGTATCATCACCAACTGGGACGACATGGAGAAGATCTGGCACCACACCTTCTACAACGAGCTGAGAGTGGCCCCCGAGGAGCACCCCACCCTGCTCACTGAGGCCCCTCTGAACCCCAAGGCCAACAGAGAGAAGATGACCCAGATCATGTTTGAGACCTTCAACGTCCCCGCCATGTATGTGGCCATCCAGGCTGTGCTGTCCCTGTACGCTTCCGGCCGTACCACCGGTAAGACTGACAACAACAAACAGCTGCCACTCATGACACAGACTAGGACATAAATAGACATAACACATATAATTAGTCTCTTTTATGATAGAGTCGTAGATAATTGACAACAAAAACTGACACAGCAACTGGCTGAGCTGTTAATGTGGCAATTATTCCCATTTATGCCATTTACGCACAGCTTTTACGCACAGTCACAGCTGTCCTGTGACTACTTATAGTGATTATAGCCACTTTGACACATATCCTTCCGTGTGCATTGGTAAATTTTCAACATATTACTCACACACTATCCACAGTGACTCCCTTGGCGAACTTTAAAAAACCCTCTTATTGTATCTTTTCAGGTATTGTGCTGGATGCTGGTGATGGTGTGACCCACAACGTCCCAGTCTATGAGGGTTACGCCCTGCCCCACGCCATCATGCGTCTGGACCTGGCTGGTCGCGATCTGACCGACTACCTGATGAAGATCCTGACTGAGCGTGGCTACTCCTTCGTGACCACCGGTGAGGAACTAAGCCTACTCTATTTATTACACCTTTACGACACCTGAAAGAAAGAACCCACCCTAGAACACTTTAGCCAGACAGCTGGAGCTATGGAGCTGAAAATGGCAGTAACCTGACCCACAGCATCAGAGTTTTAGCTGTAATGACAACCGTTAAGAAGAAGAGTTAAGGACTTAGTGTAAATAGATGGTCACACTTTGTGGCGCCCCGTAATCACCCGTGTACACACTGTGGTACACAGACAGATATCATTTTAAATTATTACATTAATAAGGACTCTGATAATGTGATGTAGCTGTGTGATTGAGTAAACGGTTTACTTTATGTAATCGTTGCGCTCTTTGGCACTCTGAATAATCATAATCAACTTGCCCTCCCACAGCCGAGCGTGAGATCGTGCGTGACATCAAGGAGAAGCTGTGCTATGTGGCTCTGGACTTCGAGAACGAGATGGCCACCGCTGCCTCCTCCTCCTCCCTGGAGAAGAGCTACGAGCTTCCCGACGGTCAGGTCATCACCATCGGTAACGAGAGGTTCCGTTGCCCCGAGACCCTGTTCCAGCCTTCCTTCATCGGTACTTGAGCCCAAAAGTTATTCAGCTCACACCTCTAACATTAGAAGCAAGTAGATTTCTGCTCATATCTGCCACTCTCTTAAAACTTACCCTCTCACCTGACCAGGTATGGAGTCTGCTGGCATTCATGAGACCGCCTACAACAGCATCATGAAGTGCGACATTGACATCCGTAAGGATCTGTACGCCAACAATGTGCTCTCCGGTGGTACCACCATGTACCCTGGTATTGCTGACCGTATGCAGAAGGAGATCACTGCTCTGGCCCCCAGCACCATGAAGATCAAGGTACTTTAAACTGAATTATAGACTCAGATGGAAACATTTTACGCACAAATTGACAATTACGAACCTACTTTAAATTAGTATAATTAGTATTGGACGCCTATATTTTACTCACGCACTTTCTCCTCCTCATCCTCCTCCAGATCATTGCTCCTCCCGAGAGGAAGTACTCCGTCTGGATCGGTGGCTCCATCCTGGCTTCCCTGTCCACCTTCCAGCAGATGTGGATCTCCAAGCAGGAGTACGACGAGGCCGGCCCCAGCATTGTCCACAGGAAGTGCTTCTAAATCCTCCATCTTCTTCTCCAGCTTCTCCATCATCTCCAACACTTTTACCACCAGCTATCTGGAGATCGAGCGAGGAGGGGGATCGTCCTCTGCGGCACAGCAACACTCTGCTATCAATAGACTGCCAGTCTGCGCTGTTGACTTTCATATGCATTTTTTTATATTTTAAAATGTGCATAAATAGCTGTCTGTTGTCTGTGTTTTGCACGGAGAAAGGCTGTGAAAAACAACTACTGAACCATGCATCCACCAAAAAAACTTTAATAAAAAAAATTAACAACAACATGTTGCCCAACACACGTGAATGTAAGTGTATATACATATTGATAATTTATTAAAGTCCATTATTTGGTATTTTTGACCCCGATCTTGTTTTGTTATTAAAGGTATGGTAGATTAGTGCTTTGGGGAAACATTATAATGTGGATCATTTCCAGGTGAAATTGGCTCCATAAACATACGAATACGATGTTATGTTAAAATTTAATAGAAAACCAGCAAGAGTTGGGGAAAGGTTAAAAAAAATTTGCGGAAACTAACATGATAATAAACCAGAGAGGCCGAACTGAGTCAGCAATCATGACGCTTACTGTATGACACACACTACAGTTATCTCAACAGCTGATATGGTGGAAGGGAAACTGAGGTCGTGGTGCTGGCGCGGCCTCCTGGGTCATAGGTGGGTGAGTGAGGAGGGGGCTCTCTTTCTGTGCCATCCGCTGCTGCTGGCTGGGGGCTGCTAGATGACGCATTCGAGCTTTTACAGTGGGAGTGTGACTTGCCAGGAATGCATACAGGCAGCAGCTCGGCCGCTTTAGACAGAAGGTATCAGTAGCCTGGGACACCCGACACCCGGCTCTGAATCCCAGTGAGCTGCATGCCCTCTGTGATCATACGCGCAGCTCCGGCCCCAAGACCATCTTTAGACAAAACCAGACCCCGTGGACAGTGGGGCATCTCCAGCAGCCATACCTTATATGCATAGAACCTGGTTGTCTGGGTGTGGGTTTGGGATCTGTGCTCAAAGTACAAAGGAGTGAAAGGCGCGTCCGGGGCGTGCGCCACCCCGCACCCACATCATTTATTACCTATGAGACCAGACATATTTTTATTTTTATATATGTTGAGAACAATCCCAGGTAAACCTGACTGCGCCAAATAATATATGCAGCTTTTGGAAAACATTATTTGCCAATTAAAACACTGACAAGACGAATAAAAAAATAAAATGTGGATTAAATAAAAGTTATTAAATGTGTCGATCGCTGCATTGTGTCTAAATACAATGAAACAAACCGTCTTTTGAACCTCTTTTACCGTCTGATCAGGTCCGTAACCGCCCTGACCGCATAGCTCACATCCCTGCAGGGGCCACCTGTTGCGGGTGTGTTTGGCTTTTTAAAAACGTCTTCAGGCGGGCGGAGCTAAGCTCAGAGACGCAGCCTGTGTGTGTGTGTGTATGTGTGTGTGTGTGATTACAGCAGCCTTGTGAACGCCATCTGTTCTGCACAGCTTCCGTGAAACACGAACCCGGTGTAAGTATATTTACTGTACACAAAATTAGACTCTTGCAGGCGCGAGTTTCTCCTGTAAAGCCCCGCACAGTTGTAAACGAGAGTCGATGGATTGTCTGCGAGATGTTACGTTTACTGCGCTATATCTGCAAGCGATGACAGACAGGCGATTATCTGTGCTGCTTTACCACATGATTAACAGATATCTAGAAATAGGCAAGGGCATATTTGTCATGTGAGGTAACATGAAGTGACAGGGAGCGGATTAACTCGTACTGAAGCTTTTACAGTGTAGCAAATTGCTGAAATTATTCTTTTTAAATTCACAATTTAGCATAAGCTTTTTTTTTTCTTTTTTTGACTGGATATAAAAGCGCAGTATTTTAATCAGAATTAAACAAACAAGGCCGCACAGGAGCAGCTTTTTAAAAAAATTGTTTTTATATTGTGACCTTTAATTTGGAGTATTTACCAGTCGCCGTAGCCAATCAGAGTACGAGGTGGCACTCGCGTCATCACGTTCAAGAAGTTTCGGCAGTTACGTTCTTACAAAACCGTGATTCCGCGGTTGTAACGGTCGAGCTAGTTTTAGCCCGACAACAAATTCTGCAGTTAAACACGACACAGTGTAAAATGTCCTCAAAACTACACTTTTTATTTTCACCCCTAACCCAGAAAAGCGACATAACCTCGGGTAGAAGAGGAAGTAGGCGGGTAGTTTAGCCTGCCGACGCCTTCAGCTGCTCTGCCATTGGTTTTAACGGCCTCCACGTTATGGTTTAAATGTCTGGCGGTGATTCTGGTGCCTCAGCGCAGCGTTAGTCAAACATCAACGCCCGTTTGAGGGGACACCCTAACAAAGTTACCGTGGGTCAGATAAATGCTAGACATGTCATAGACTTATTATGTGTGTGTTATTACAGCACTAGCGCTCGGTTTTTTTTTTAAAGCTTTGCGGTCTCTTGTAGCTAGCTAGACCTCAATCTGGTTCCAGACGGACAAGATGGTGACCAAGAGGATCCGCTCGGAGTACATGAAGAAGTTCAGAGACCCCAAATGGGAGACGTACAGTAAGTGTTACGAGGAGATGCTGAAGTACAGACTGACCCGGAGGCTGCTGGAGCACACACACAACCCCTGGTTCTGGAGTGGGTCGGACAGTGATTCAGACTCTGGGGGAAGCCCTCCCAGTAAGAACCAGGTCGGTTCTGAGCTGGAGGAGTGTGGTGGGGCGAGGACGGACAGACAGCAGGAACAGGACCAGCAGGCCAGAACCACGGGACCTGTACCCAGGCTTCCCCTTCAGCAGGAGGATGAAGAGGAGGAAGATGCTTCTCCAGTCCACGGTAACAATGAACAATAAATAAAACTAAAGAGACTGTACAGCTTACTGGGATAAATATGAGTGATATTCAGAGGTGGCAGATTGTACTGTCAACTGGTTTCAAAGGTGGAAAATATGGTGAATTAAAATTTCAGATTTTTAAGCACTTTAAAACTTTAAACACCTGTCACCTGGTCACTTGGTCAGCATAGCTGATAATCATTTATTAAATCATAATACGTTTATTAAAAATCTGCATCTGCATAATGATCAAGTAATGTCCTAACTCAGAACTGCACTTAAAACCTGAGTAAATAAACTTAGTTATTTAGCTCCTGACTGATGTTTTTCACTCCTCAGGCTCACAGCTGGATGGTGCCAGAGAGGCAGAGGAGGAGAGGGACGAGCAGAGAGCCAGAGGCAGGAAACCGCTCCCAGTTCCTCACAGAGAAAGAGACCAAGGTAATTCAGAGCAGATTTCATGACCAGATGATTTTAATTCCTCAGAGCTTCAAATAAAGTATGTTTGTAAGAAAATGTTGATAACATACATGTTGAAGTCTCACAAACGCAAAAATGTGTTGTTACCTTCAGACTGTTTTGAATATGGTGCTGATTTTAACCACCTTATGCAGCGACAGGGGTTAATCAGCGCTTTATTAGTTAACAAAGTTTTTATAAGAATCTAAACATGCAAAAAGCCACAATTAACTAAAATAAATAAAGTAAAATAAACGTAGTGTAGTAAAAAAAAAAAAAAATATATATATATATATATAAATATATAAAAGAAAACTAATATTATATGCATGTGTTTTTCCAACATTTAATACAAGACACATTTAAATACTTCTTATTAGGTACTGGAAAATAACATTAGTAACAGATATTTCAGAACATAAGACATAAAAGGTCATAATTTGGTGTATAACCAGTGTTTTCAGTAATTTTCTCTCCTCTGTCTTCCAGCTATAGTCATAGTATCATATTGTGAACTAAGTACCAACAACCAGCACAACATATCAAGCTGTGTCAGTGGAGTGAACCAGGATATACATTGAAGATTCATACACGCTGACACAAAAACCTCATTAGTTTCCTTCTCCAAGAGTTATTAAATGTTGAATTCTGTTTGTAGAGACAAACGCTGCGGGACCTCGACCACAGCACAGTAAACCCTCCAAAACCTCAAAACAAGCTTGGCGCACCCAGCGGGTCAGGCCTGCATCATCACGGCAGCTGAGGGAGAGCAACAAGGAGAGCAGACATCCTTTTGCTTTGTACGGTTCTGGGGAGAAGGATGCAGACATCGCAGGCAGAAAGACGCACAACGTGCTCCCCGCCGCTTCCACCAATGAGGTGACACATCTGCGTACATCTGTATCTGCCGAGCTGTGTTGAGACTGACTGAGTGTCAACAATGACAGCTGTGTTTCTTTTCTTGGTAGATTCATGAGGCGGCGCTACGTGCTAAGACAAGACGGGAGGTGGAGCGTGAGCTGCAGACCCAAAGAGCCGAGCGCCGGAGAGCAAAGTCAGCTGATTTGAACAAGGCCAGGAAACTGGTTCAGCCCGAGTACAACCCCTGGCTCACAGAGTACATGCGCTGCTTCTCTGCTCGCTCCCGATAAGACACACACACACACACACACACACACAGCAGGATGTTTCCAGACAACATTAAGAAAATAAAGCCTTTATCACCTCTGAGGTTTAAATAAACATAAATCTAGGACAGATTATTAAAAATCTGTGCATCACCCTCCCATTCAGGTTGCAAACTGACAAATCTTGAAATTCACTTTGTGGCTTATTCTCCTGAATGTTTTTATATAAATCAGTTTTAATATATAAATAAGACACGTTTTACAGGGTTAAAGATGCTTAAAAATATATTAAAGTATTTGTATTATGGATACATTTTTCATATACAAACACTGAGATGAGAAATGAAACGTCTAAAATGCTTTTTACAGCCATACCTTGATTCAGTCCCTTTAAACACATGTTGTATATTGTGTCCATGGACCCAGGTGTATAGACGGCACATAGCAGCATGTCTGGAAAGATTGAACTGCTTTCCATACATTTGCAAATGTAAAGAATGCACAGTGCATTGTTTATTGAACACAAAACCAGACACAAACAATCAAATTCTCTTTATGTAATTTATGTAGTTTTTAGTGTAGATAGACATTTTGCGTGTAGTACTGATCAACATGCAGAAACAAGTCCTTTAAATAATTTTACTACTTTTGACTTTCATGTCACTTAAGGCTGTAAACTTGTAGATTTAACATCTTGTGTAATGGCTGATCCAAACTGACGGTAGATGGCAAATCCCAGCTCTAAAGCTGTGTAGCGTCACTTCTGTGATGTGGTGTTTGCCTTCTCTCTCGATTTCATTAACACGTGTTGTGTTGATGTGCAGGTACAGTAATGAACCAATCAGGTGCTAACAGATAGATGTGTGTGACTTTCAAACCATTGGGGTGAATGTGAATAGTGTCTTTCTGTGGAAACGGTTGTGCGTTTATACACTTAGGGTTTAGGTTTACTTCAAAACTCAATTGTTATTATAATTGTTTTTGATTATGCTGCAAACCTGGAACCAAAACAAAGATGAACAAAAGCCAAAATCTAGTTCACTCTGCTTATAATAACTTAGTCATGTAGTAAAAGCACATGAAAAAATTTTTTACTAGTTGAAATGACCAAATCAAATAAGAATTTAAGTCACCTTAGATTAATAATAATAATGCAGAGTACTGTTCGGGTTTTCATGTAATCCATTCATTAATATTTGTGTGAATGTACTAGGATCAGACATGGTTACTTGTAGATAAAATGTATTGTGTAGTTTATGCGCAAGATTAAATCTAACCTATATTAGTTATGATAGAATCAGTTTTGTGCCATAAAATAACAAGAGATCTGTTTACATTCACGTGTTTTGTTTTTGCCACTTTGAGTTCAGTGTTACAGACTTTCCTTTTGCAATAATCTAGTTTTTTTAATAATCTAGTTTTTGTTTTTTAAAGTTATTCTGTATTATAGTTCAGACAGCCGATGTGAAACTGATGTGCAATACAATGATACTTTAAATAGCTGCATTTGAGCCAGCGTGTTTTTTCAGATGTGAACTTAGGACAATCTCAAAACTGGGCTGAAACAAATCGTTATTCCAACAGTATCACATTCGTAATTTTCCTCATGAATTAGTTGGCAAACGAGACCAAATATTGTGTCAAGATGTTTATATGTAGAGACATTTTACTTGTGATAAGGAGGTACAATGATTAATGAATAGTAAAGATCAAGTCTAAATATAGCTTTAGACCATGATAGTGATGTCCTAAATGATTATCATCCCACTCCAGCAAATTAAAAAACGCTAAATGAAGAGACTATGACTACAAAACAGCGAAAATGCATTAATCTGTCTGTTATTGTGTTTAACCTTATGTGTGTTTAAGACACAACTGTTACATTGTGTGCTGCATCGCTTTTAATAAATAACTTTTCCACCTGTCATATTCTCCAAACTTTGAATCTTTTAATTTTTGACGTTGCAAGAAATAAAATGCATTTCAAGGTCCATGCTAGATTGTAGAAGTAATTTTTATTTTAAAAACATATGCTTTTTTTTTTATACCTTATCTTATAATTTTATCATTTAATAAATTAAAAATCCATGATAGTCATGACCAGAAAAACTGATGTACATGAATATAAACGTAACAACATAAACACAAGACAGCAACCTGAAGACCATCAGATGAAACACTCGAGTATATTCTAACGTGAAATATTGTTGAAACGTAAGTGCAGTTAATTTAAATTAAAAGTTTAATGCATCATTTTTGAGCGATAAATGTAAAAAATAAAAACACAGATGTGATACTTGAATACACCAATGCCGAGTAGTCATAGTCTAAATAAGACACATACAGGATCTTTGGAGACCATAAAAATGAAGAACACATCAGATAGTTTCATTTCATAGCTTCAATGAAATCTGAAATGCATTTACTGTAGTTACTGTAGTATTATTCCACATTTGTCAGCAGTCAGGTATTCATGTAAACAGACAACGTGTTGAGTATAAGTGAGATCAGTCATTAGTGATAACTGGAACCCTTCGGACAAAGGTCATTAAATGGTGAATGTTGAATGTGCCACTGTGAACTAAACACTCCACATGATTTAAATGAAGTATAGCAGAAATCCACATATGCTTGAGGCCACCTCTGGCTTTTTTCAGCGTTGTTTCAGTCAGTACAATTATAAAACAGCATTTGTCACATAACTAGCTAGTCCATAATTTCATCCAGATATAGAACTTTTTTTTTGTACAACTTACCAGTGTATGGTATCTTATCATGATAATAATACAGTGGAACGTGAATCAGATATGGATAGGATGATATCTACCTTAATATGTATATATAATAATAATATCTCTTCATAATGAAATACTCATATTCTGTTTGAGAAAACATGCGTCACTCTCTATATACAGAAACACTGTACAGTGTGTACGAAGCTGTAGGGGGATAGCAGGGTTTTAGAAAAGGTAGAGCCATGTTAAAGGAACAGACAGACATAAGTAGTTGTTCAGGAGAGAAGATAATGGAATATAAACATTGCAAGAAATGTAGGTTATATGTGTACAGGGTGCGTAAATTAGTCAGTAGTCAGTTAGTGGTGTGTTTAAAACAAGGGTATGTAGTTGATGGGCAATCAGAGCAAATGCGTATAGAGAAAAACAAATAATGTCTGATTAAATTGGCATGTTAAAGGAGCAGTTCATCAGTTTGGGAAATGTGTTTTCCTTTCCATGAGTAAAAAATCAATATGTTTTAAGTCTGTTTTGTAGCAATGTGGTAACTGGTTTAAATTGGCATAATTTCAGAATTAGCCACACTAGGAAAAGGCTAGCGTGGTTCACTCTGAAATTATAACAAAATAAACTCATGAATGTGTTGTGTATGTGGGATAAAAATAATTCTAAAATAATTTGTGATGAGCACAAAGGTTTGGCTGATACATCAAAAATGCTACACAGTCCAGTGCTGTTTTTTTACCAACACCTTTAAAGCTGACAAATTAACACGTTGTATCTCATTTGTTTTATCTGAACACAAGATGCAAGAAACCAGATTTCCCAAAATGTATTCTAAATCTTTAAGTAGTAGTAAGTAGCAGATGTGAGGGCAAATAAATTGAAGGGTAGGAGATGGAGAAGTTACATGTGAGTAATTTAGATTCCAATTGGACGGTTGGGGAAGGTTTGGTCCAATAATGGAGCAGGGTGGAGGTGGGTGGCTCTGGTTACCTTGGAGATGGTCGGCATTCTGAGGGGGCGCGATGCGCGTAGCGTTTTCAGTGCGCTGCAGGTGCGGCCATGACAACAAAGAGTTTAAAGGTTTTGTAGGTTCTGCAGGGTCTGAAGGTTTTGAAGGATCCGTGCCGAAGTTGAAGATGCAAGGTCAGGAAGGAGTCACCAGCATATCAACCTGGATAGAACATTT